>JANVCC010000276.1:1090992-1121767 GCA_025345505.1 Todiramphus chloris collaris | reverse complement strand
AAAAAAAAAAAAAAAAAAAAAATGCCCAAAGCTTCTACCCACTGAAGAAATTAGCACCTTCAGTTCCATTCATGACTTGAAACCATTCATGAACAAAGCAGGCCATATTCTCTCTCTCTCTTTTGCTGTATTTACTACAGAAAAAACCAGAAGGTCAGTGATCTACCTTTGTAATTTAAAGTGCAGAATTTCAGGTAAGCTGTGGCACTCTGAAGAGCTGGGTGGAAAGTGTCTTTCCACTGTAATCTATTTGGTCCTAGACTGAAAGACAGCACAATCAGTATGTGGGTACTTGCAAAAGTGAGGACCCCTCTTACACACCAGGATTCTTCAGGGATAGTTTACCCACGTGCCACTGGAATAACCATATAGTTTAAAGGGACTTTCCATAAGATAAATCTGGACAAACATATAATAAAATGTTAACAGGCTTTTAATCAAAATTTTTTATATGCACTTTGACTTTCTCTTATGAACAAGTAGTGTGTTCCCCTGTTAAATTTAAAAAGATCTATTCCCTAAAAAAAGAAATGGATTTCTGTCCTGAGTACATACTAGTAAATGATATATCCCCTTTTTTTTTCTTAAATATTTTGGTCACAAGTAAAACAGCTACTGCTGACCACATTTATATCCTTAAATTATGGTAACTGTTATAGTATTTATTACACACACATAGACACATACATATGTGCTAAATAATTTTAATCACTGGGTATCATCATCTCATTGTGGTGAGCATGATCAGCTCCCTCAGCTGTCTTTCAGATTCTCTTGGAATTCAGTCAAATAACATACTATTAATTACACTAATAGCATTTTTTCTCTGAAACTAGCTAGAAATTTCCTTATACTGAGGGCGACTAAATCAGGTGTTAGCTTAAAGGAAACAAGGAAACCCACATGCCTACAGAATGATCCCAGACTTGAACCCTGATGGTCTTTTATCTACAAAACTGTCTATGAGGTCACCTACTGCCACCCAGATCAACAATAGTTCTTGCACAGAATTTTGGCCATGCATACCAAATTATATACCAAGCAATTATTTTCAAAGTTGCTACTTTTCATTTGTGTCTAATAATATGAATAGGTTCCACAGGAAGCATTTGTGTTAGTATTTGACAAGAATATATATCTATTGTCCTTTACAAACTCTTTTATTTTCTTAGAGAAAACCACTTAAAATTATTATTTCTTTGTAAGTAAACATCATTGCTACTCATCTTACTTTTTACAGGAAGAAAGAAAAAGAAGGCAGGTAACACTGTTTTTACTCTTCCTTATATCCTCATAAAAGAAAGAGTAAATGAAAACTGAAAGCTAGTCAGTACAGAGCCACTGCTTCGAAACTCCTTTCATGCATCTCCATTCAATACACTCACATACGCTGCTTTTGCTGAATAGAAGTAGTGGGTTTTGTATATGCAGATAG
Source organism: Todiramphus chloris collaris (assembly GCA_025345505.1). Lineage (NCBI taxonomy): Eukaryota > Metazoa > Chordata > Aves > Coraciiformes > Alcedinidae > Todiramphus > Todiramphus chloris. The sequence goes on along the minus strand of JANVCC010000276.1, from coordinate 1,120,332 downwards.
GTGGATTAAAAATCATCAAGAGCACTTCCAGCTTACCCTTTGAAATCTGGGTACTGGATGAGTAGAACCACTTCAGTTCAGAAACAATGAACAATCTTGGTTCTCAGATTTGTGGATGCTATTTCTTCCAGCGAGACTATCACACTGCTATAGCAAGCCATAGTATTTAACTGTTGTTTAACTTTTAATATTTAATGGTGGTATAAAAAAGAAAGCGAGACTAGAGAGAAATAGGACTTTTACTAAGCTGTTATTGTCCCCTCTAGTTTTCTTCCAGGCCCCTCAATTTCAATCCATGTTGTGCTATTTTCAGGATGTTTTCAGGTGCACTGAAGTGCACTTCAACAGATCCTTGAAGCACAACACGGATTGAAATGAAGTTGCCTGAAGATATTAGTAACAGAAATCTCTGACACAGTACTGTGCATTGAGAAATTGCTTGATACTTATTAGAAAGCATCACGTTAGTACAACACTGTTAATATAGAGCTCTATGAGAATGCATCATAAAAACGTTAAAAGAATTTTGTAAATGAAGAACCATGTTTAAGGAAGGACGAAGGGAGTAGATATTGGAAGATGAAGAGAGGGGGATTTTAAGATATTCATAAATACATAGTTTAAAAGGCAGCAGCAGTCTTCCTCCCTTCTCTAGTCCCTCAAACCCCAAAGTCCCCGAAATAAAACAAAAAACAACCCCTAAGTGCACATTTACTTCATCATTTAAAGTTAATTGCTTTTTCCCCCCCAAGACATTCAGGGGAAGAAAAGCAGGTAAAAACATAAAATATTACTTTTCCTGTTATAGCACCAGAATTCCAGAGAAATGGACTGCTGAAAAAGAATTTTGAAAAGCATTATAAAAATGTGGGGTTTTGTTTCTGGATGAGAATTTCTTAAGTATGATTTAGGCCAAGAAGATTTTTAATAGCTAGGTCATAAATTCTTTCCTGCTAAGGAGGTTTATTATGGAAGTACAGACAGACCTTCAACTGTCACGGAGCAAACAGTGATACCTCAATAAACTTGGCCAACTATTTAAAATAGCCTTATGGGATTTCTTTTTAAAAAAGAAGGACATTCTGCCAATTATGGACCCAACTGAACGGATTATAAATTTCCTTTTCCTTTAGTAGATATTCTCCCTAGTAAGGATGACAGGAGTATGGAGAATGCATACTGTTCCAACTCCTAGCCCCACAGCGCGGACACCCTGATCTATGCAGGACATCACAGCAGGAACACAAATGGATGTGTGCTAATACAATTCACAGCCTCCTAACTTTCACCTCTGCAGTGGTGTAACTAGTTGTAGCAGACAAGTGTCTGCCATTTACATGTGTTATGTAGCTACTCATAGTAGCAATAGAGTTTTAGTGGCCAGGACCTGCCCATGAACCAGTAAGATTTAAAAAACAAACAAAAAAAAACCCCCCCAAAAAAACCCCAAAAAAAAAGAAAAAAAAAAAAAGAAAAAAAAGAGGTTTCTTGTGGATGATTTGTTGTAGAAGATAATGATTCAAAATCACAGGATGCCCCATATGGTATTGCACGTGTGGGAGACTGGCAGATGGAGGATTTCACTGACTGCAGGCACCTGCTATTTAGGTCTTCTCCAAAGCTTTACTACCAGAGCCCAAATGAGATTACTGCTGATTCTCTGCTCCTAACTTAAGACGAAACCTACTATGTTAGAAGAAATATGCAACGTTATTTTGCATGTGGACAAACAATCCTGTGTTGGTGCAACTGCCCACATCTAAGTGTCTACTGGCATCTGAGATGCTGAAGGCTGAGAGGTCCACCTATAGCAGACAGGCCAAAGGAGGCACTGGAGACCATGCCCTCCCAGAGAGGCAGTGTCAGATGGGAGGGCAGCATGGAAACTGTGTGTGAGCAGCTGAGCCAGGTGCCAGTACCTCTGAAGTGAGCACAGCTCAAACTGCGACCGAGTTTTAGAATCCAGGCGTTAGTTGTAAGGATTAACATACTGTCTTATTTTCGCAGGCTGGTTGAGCAGGCACATTTTTTACATTCAAATTGCTCTACACAAATACCCAAATGTGTTTAGGTGAAGAACAGGTATTCTAACCTATGAAATCTATGGGCTATGTAACTAGTATGAAGTCTTAAATACTCGACTTTTAAAAACAGCTTGCTATTTCTTTAAACTTCCTGCATTCCCACCTATGATGAGTGGGATTTCTTAACACGATTCATTAGGTGCAGTTCTTTATGCCTAAAAGTTATTTTCAAAATTATTACTCTTTTGAGTCTTCTACAACAGAAACTTTGTTAACACATCCAGTACTATACTGTTTTTCCTGGTGAGAAAGGACAGTAGGATTTCTCAACCATGGATATGGGAACTAACCAAAACTGGACAGCCCCCATGTACTAACTAAAAAAGTGCCATGTTCACTATTTTGGGAAATTTCCTATTATGCATGGGAAGCCAAGCAGACTACCAATTAGAAATACTGAACAACTGGTATCCATCAGAAGGTCGTGGTCAGAGATTGCAAACAGGGGAAGGAAATATGACTCTTAGGAATGGTAAATAATAGAGAGGCCAGAGGCTAAAAAGTAAAGAAAGTCATAAAGTAATAGTATAAAAATAAACCAGAATATGAGAAGATGGTGAGAACAAAGAGGGTAAAAGGTAAGAAGAAATTAACTGCACAGGTACAAAGAAGAAGAAAAGCTGGAGGAACTAAAAACAGCAGGGAGAACATTCCATCAGGAGGACACAAATAGGAAAAGGGATGAGAAAGCACATTTAAAGAGTTTAATGAGTAAAAACAGAAGAAGTGAAAGGAATAAGAAATGATCAGGCAGAAATGACAGAGGTAAGAGGAAATACGAAGGCAGCCCTGACAGAAAAGAAAGACTACTGTAAAGAAAAGCAAAGAGGAGAAACAGTTGAAGGGTAACCTTGCAGGAGAAGCCTTAAGGAAGAGCACAACAAATGTGCCAAGTGATCTAGGTTCGATATCAGAGGTGTCACCTCTTTATGGGAGCTTATGACCTGTTGTTGGTTTTTTTAAATAAAAAGGGAAGAGAGAAAGAGGGCAATACTAGCATAAGAAACAACATTTCAGCTGATTTATTAATTATTTTTCCCTCTAGAAGTCTAAGAAATCTTTCCAAGAGAGATTTTATTGTTAAAAATATTAATCTCTAAATGTAAATTTCCCTGCTTTTGCCTAATTTAATAAAAGCTGCCATTCAATTAACAAAATACAAGCCAAGTTGGAGAAAGGACTTGAATTAGTTTCTCTGAACAGCAACTACAGACATTCAACAGCTCCAAGTAAAATGGCAAGGACTTTTGTCTTAAAGACCAGAAATGCAACAGAAACAAAATATAATAAAAAATGAAAATTCAGGTACAGGAATTATGTATTTCATACTGAATAATTATTTCTGTACTGCCCGTAAATCCTCTCTGGTAAGCTGTGCATCTAAAACTCATCGAACTGCCAAGGGGTAAACGCAGCTCCATCCATCACACAGCCACTTGACAAATACATTCCATAATAGAAGTTTATTTTTATGGGAGGCTGAATCAAGGACTTTCCCATGCATACAAAAACTTGTCAAAATTATTTATGAGTCTTGCTGAGACACACAATATGTCATATCAAACTCCTATTTTCCTTCCAAGCACAGACTGTCAATATCTCTGCTACTATCAATAATGTGGAACACCGCTGCTATAGGCCCTCAGGATTTTGAGGTCATTTGCCCATCCTAGCCTGCTGCCAGACGCTGTCTCTAGCTGCAATGCAGCTGAGGAGAGGTGTATTTACAGCCTCTATGAGGTGTAGTTAAGGTAAGCACTAGGGACTGCATTCAAAGGCTTTGCCAACATAAAATAAAATGGAAACATATGTTTGAAAAATTACAGTTGATTATAGCTAGAGTTATGAAAATAATGAAAAAAATTGCATTGGCCTCTTTCTAAATTAGAAAATCCAAAAGCTTACCAGCATTCTCCGGCATAATTAAACAAATAATCACTTGTGAGGAATACGTTTGCACCTTTCTGAAACCTGGCTAAGGAAATCCCACACATAACAAGGCTATTATTACCCTTTTTGACCAGAAAGATAGTTTAAAACCTCGTGAACTTTGCTAATAAGGAAGAGGAAACTCATGAAACAGTGTTTATTTAATACAACCTATGTTATTTGAAAAAAACCACAGGAAGTCTTAAAGCAAATACCAGTGTTTTTGCTAATGGGTCCAAGCACTCTGCGCAAAAAAAAGCACTTAGCTTTCTGAAAGCCACATCCCCAAACCCTGTTCAGCCACGTCTTCTCTTTCTGCTCTATCAGTTTTTCTGCTGGCTGTTTTGCAAGCACTACACAAATCAGAGTGTATCCTGTCTGGGACAGCAGTTCTGCATCTTTCTGTGGATGAACTTGACTAAGAATCATGGAATGGTTTGGGTCCCTGGGATGGAAGGCATCTTAAAGATCTAGTTCCACTCCTCCTGCCATGGGCAGGAACACCTCCCACTAGACCAAGTTGCTCAAAGCCCCATCCAACCTGGCCTTGAACACTTCCAGGGATGGGACATCCACAGCTTCTCTGGGCAACCTGTGCCAGTGTCTCACCACTCTCACAGTAAAGAATTTCTTTCTTACACCTGTTTGGAATCTACCTTTGTTCAGTTTACAGCCATTACCCATTGTCTTATCACACATGCCCTTGGAAAAATTCCCTCTCCACCTTTCCTGTAGGCCCCCTTTAAGTACTGAAAGGCTGCTATAAGGTCTCTCTCTTGAGACTTCTCTTCTCCAGGCTGAACAACCCCAACTCTCTCAGCGCATCCTCAGGGTAGGTGTTCCAGCCCTCTGATCATCTTTGTGGCCCTCTTTTGGCCCTGCTCAAGCAGGTTGATGTATTTCTTATGCTGGGGTCCCCAGAGCTGAACACGGTGCTCCATGTGGGTTATGATAAGAGTGGCGTAGAGGGTGAGAATCATGTCCCTCTACCTATAGCTGCTAAGGTAACCCCATACAGTGCTCTCCTTTCCAGGATCATGATGTGGAAATGGCCATGGTGGCCCCCAGAGCTAGCATGCATGTCACACACTTGTGTGTTTGGAAGACAGGCTGCCTCACCTGTAATGTGCTCCTGCCTTGTCACCAGGTCATTCCTTCCCACCTGGGAGCCACTCTCCAGTGTAACGCACATCATTTAGAGATGAGCCTTTCTCACAAGAGTTGAAAGAAACCTAAATTGTTCTCTAGTTAAACCTCCACATTGCAATGACATTATTACAGAATAACCTTACTGTGTTTGAACAGATGGCTACAATCACTTGACCAAAACACGTAGACAATAAAGGGCCCTCTTGATAAGCTGTCCATGCCAATAGGTCTCACCTTCTGACAGATGTGCTCTGCAGTTCACCTACAGACTGATTACTGCCATGAAGGAGGGAGATTCACATGGCACATGGCAGGAGGTTGTCCCCTTAAAGGCAAACTTACAGGTTCATCTCAGCCCAGTAGCTGTTGGATATTAAAGACTGTCATTTGGGAAGTCATTGAGCCCCTGATTCCTGTGAATTTTTAGCTGCCCTTCCACAAGTGACAGCATGTGCTAGGGATAAACTACCCAAACCTGAGAGGAAGAATTTCTTCAGTGAAAGCTCATATGGGAGATCTATTTCACTGTTTCCTCAGAGTCAACCATCACAGTAGAGGAGATCACACTGGCCCCACAAAATAGCTTTGAAGGAGATGGCCTGGGTATCAGAAAGAATGTGGTGGCAGAAGCATAGAAATTTGTGTTGAATTCACGCTGCAAAGATAACAGAAGTACAGTGCTGCCATGATTACACTGCTCCCAGTATTGAATGCAGGACAGCAAGAAGTGCTGGCACCAAGAGCTACTGTTGTAAAGCCCCTGTGCCCTCAGAAGCAAATATCCCAAATGTCCATCCAATGGCAGCGTTGCCCCAGCCACTGAATTTGGTTTTTTGAGCAGGTGGTTGGGAAAGTGCATAAGGCACAAGACATTAATGTAAAACGTGCCTCACAGGTCCACCGTCATCAGTGCCATGTATACATTAAATCTTATTTCCCAATAGCTATAGCACCTGCTGTGGTTGGTGCAGATGGAAAGAAGCAAATGCCCAGATGAGTTCCTTTACTGTGTGATGGGCTGACAGCTCCTATGCACTGTTAACCTGCTGCAGGGTCAGTTTATGGACCTTGAGGAGCTATGTGTAGCCTGAAAAACTTTTTAAGAAAATAAAATTGGAGAGACATTAAAAATAAACAGGTAAATGATGAGGTTTATAGGGTGGATTACTGTTTCCTAAAGGTCCGTACAATGGATGTCCCAGGAAATCAGAGAATTTGAAATTCTGCCATCTCACAAATACCAACTTCTGTAAGTACTAGTATAGGATACTGCTAAAGTAATAATAAATAATAAGGAACAAGATAATAATCTGATTGTCAAATTAGAGGTAGCATTACAGAAAAGACTACAAAAAAGGTTTTCTCATAATTTTTAATTGTTCCACTGCAATAGGTTTGCATTGTGATCTTCAATTTTTATCTGCCCAAGGAGAATTTAGAGAAGGTTGTTCATAGCCAAGCCAAGATAAAAAATAAAAGTACTGGGTAGCTCATGTGAACACATCCAGCTTTGTCCAGAAGATGCATTTCCAGTACTTAAACCCCCCCACTTTCTTAAGGTATAAGGGCAACAGAGCTATTTAACAATTTTTGTTAGTGGTTTAAAAGTGTCAGGAATCTGAGCTCTTTTTAGTGGTATACTTTCCACATGACATAGGTACAACTCATTTTGTCCCTAACAGAAGCCATCATGCCTATTACTCTTCGAACACCACACTGCAAATGTACATTTTAGAAGGAGAAAATATAATCCTATTGATTTTTCTCAGCCCTAAAATGTAATAATTTGAGATTATTTTCAGGCAACAGTAAGGCTTTATGACCTAACAGCTGATCACCTTTTTATACTTCACCACTGATGCCGATTACTAAACCCAGAATCCCAGCTCCTGTTAAAAGATATTTATAAACACAATTACTTATTTAAGTTTAATGTCCTTGTGGTAAATCATATGCTGCTATTAAAGTGCTGTACTTACTGTACCACTCTTGTCTTCTGAGACAGTGAAGATGGTGCCAAAAATGACTGAACAGGCAAGGAAGACTAACCACTTTATTTTATACTTAGAGAGACAGCAGTAACGGATGCACAGCAAATGTCCTTTTACTCATAACGATTTTGCAACATTAGAAGAAGGAGATAAGTCAAAGATTAAACCAGGAACAGCTTGAATCACCAATGACTTGCATCCTGAGTAGCCATTTAACACTTGTGCAAACTAAATGTAAACCAGGAACATTCTGACAAGCAGCAACTTAACGTTCCTTTTGCACAGGTTCAAATGACTGCACTAGAACAGGGAGGCAGAGGAAGCACCTTGCTGCATTTCAGCAAAAAGGAGAGACATTTTTAATAGCACTTTTAGCGTATGTCATAGTTATAAGAACGGGTTTTCACATCCTATCCTTAGTTATTTTCTTTAGAAGTACGTGATTGAAATGAGATGGTTTGGTTGTTTCCCTGCACTGGACATGTCCTTTTACTAGTAAATAGAATTGCTGCATTTCAGTCACCTTTGGAGGAATTCCCAGGCAGGTAAGACATAAGAAAGCAGTTGCTTTATGATAGCTGCTCTTTCCTCTCGCCCAAGATGTGCTTCACTCCTGCAACATCCGTAAGCAAACATTTTCCTCTCTTTCTGTCAAACTACGGAACTTTGTTAGCAACACTGTAGGACAGGAGATAACTACAGAGCTCTCTAATTGTTAAGCTCTTGCAAGGGCTGAGCCTGATCATTCACTGAATTGTTGAGTTGATGGGATTCGTGTAGCTGGTTATAAATTGATAATCTAAATTAATTCATTCAAGCAGAAATCGATTTTGTAACTCCTTGAGAGCTTGTAATAATGCTTACCTCCTACCGTTAGCTGCATTCTCTGTTTCATAAAGCTGGTCGGAAACAGCTGGATTCAGGTGACCTGCTAGCTCATTAAATCTGTTACATGTTCCTTCTGGTAAATGATATTAAGCTGAAATGTCCTTGCGTTGATTTTTTTCCTTTAATTTTATGACAGAAATAACCTAATTTGTAACACAAAATAACAATCTCCTTGGATTACTTTGCCTTGTTAAAATATTTTATGCATTTTTCATTTACACGAAGGTAATGGAAAAACACTTAAACTATCTGTTATTTAAACCACAAGAGATATGTTACTGAAAGTCTGATAGCTGCAAAAATGATTGCCTCTTCATAGTCTTTGCTTTATATCTGTAATAAAAGGCGGACAATTCAATTCATCGGTTAGTAAATAAAGTACGATAGTTTTTATTTTATTTGCTCTGCAATGCAAGAACTAAAATCAGATTGCTTCTTGAATTCATTTAAAAATGGGCTCATTATTTTCCTTTTCTACCTCTAATGCAAAATGTCTGGTGTCTACTTTGAATATTATACTTTTCTTTCAGATATAAAGCAAAGATAACCTAATTCTAAATGTCAGATTAAAAGTATAGATTTCTTTCATTGACTCTTCTATAACTATTTAAATATTACTGGTGGGATTGACACTAAGAAGTGCTGAATAACTAAATCTGAACACTTCACTATGGATCTGATACAAAGCATAAAAACTTCTCAGACTTCTAACAAGTCATCAAGTTTTTGATGACTTCTATCAGCTTTCATGAGAAGCACAGAACAAGCGTCATGAATTACCTTGCTGGAATATGTTTCACAGCAAAAAATAGGTGTTTGTCACCAGATAAAATCCAAACTCTACCAGGTCCAGTGCAGAAACATTTGTTTAGGGAATAGGAGAAAAGTGATGTTGCTTTTCTGTACAGTTCATACTTCATGCAAACGGATCGAGCAGCCCCGAGTTGAAAAGCTTAAATATGCCCTTGAACATCTCAGTTTACCATTTCCAGCAGACGTCGCTATAGAGCAAGGATTCATGCAGGCTGAAAAAAATGGCAACACTATCCAAAGGAATTATGATAAAAACGTTTAAGAAGGCTTAGCTATTAAGATAATAGTAGCTAAAATCAGAATTATTAGCTTATTAAAATTAAAGATCCATATAAAGATAAACCATCCTTTTAATTATCAGAAAGAAAAAGCGGTATTGATCTCAAGCTTCTGGCAATAACAAAGCACAGAAAAGCATGATACATACCAAATACGCCTATCTTTTGGGATGCATGAAACTCACAAACATAACTTTAAGCAATGCACGTACATAAAAACTCAAGTTTCATGTTTTCTAACACAAAATCTCATGCGATGGATGCTATGGATATATATTACATATACTACTAGCCATAAAGAAGCAACTGCTTTTTCACTCATACCTTCTTCTACATTTCTTATCACCAAGCAGCCTCTACTCATTCCCCAAACCCTAGTATTTAATTGCACATCATCATCAAAATTCTGCCCAATAGCATTTATTCAGTGACATAAAAATCAGCATGTAGTAGCAGTGAAAGGCGTTAGTAGCTTTCAGAACCACTGTGAATATATTATGGCTCTACCTTCGATAAAATATCTAATCGTTTCTTTCCTCTTAAAAAAAACTACAGAAAATAATTCCTATCCCCCCAGTATTTTTGCCATAACATTTACTGCCTTAAGAATTAAACCTGCCTTAAGAATTAAAGTCCATTCTGTGCGGTGGTGTTCAATACTGACTGGCTGGAGTTTGTCTGAAAGACAAATGCTACTCAAGGTAGTGCAAGGCTAAATGTTGTAGGCAAGTCTCCGGGAAGACTTGTCTTTGAGACATAAATTCTAATGACAAAAAGCACATAAAGGGAACTTTTTCACTATACCATACCTCAAACAATGTGTCCTGTTTTATCTGTGAGCTTGGGTAATTTGTCTGGCCTACAGAGAAGAGTCAGGGCCAAGTTTTTCTCAATTTCTCTCAATATCTGATCTGACATTTGCATAACATAGGATGAAGCACTCTCCATGCTTCTTAGAGAATGGAGATTATAAAGCAATATAGCTCCCTTCCAAGGATGCAGAGAGAGGACGAGGGGACACAGAAACCTCTTGCCCTTTCCCCCTCATGAGCATTGGCATAACAATCATCAGCTCTGGGGTCTGTACTCTGAGAAAGAAAATATCTGTAAACACAGTACCTACTTGGAAACAGTTTTAGCACTGTTCTTGAAGCAACAATGCATGAATTGAGGAGGAAAAGCCGTTTGTCAGACTGCTTCTATGGATATCTCCACTGGCCAATCTGGGGGTCCCGGAGAAAGCTTCTGCAACTAACATTGGTGGCTGGAGGAGGTAAGGAACAGACAGCTGACTCCAAACCTAAGGACCCAGTGCCTGTGCTCAGTGATAAAGCCAGTGGTATCTACTGGACCATGAGAATTTTTTGGTGGGGTTTTTGTTGATTTTGTTTAGAAACTTTCCTTAATGAGTAATGGTTAAGTTTTCTGGTGCCACAAATAGCTATGGCTCATCCTCACACTGCACTCCCAAAAAGGTGCTTCTACGTGTCAAGAGGGCATTGAACTCTACTCACTTAAAATTTGAACATACTATCGCTCTGGAGAGAAAAAAACCCAAAACAACTCTATAGTATTCTTCTTGCCTTAGAGAGAAAAATAAGGCACACTGTTTGCACCTGGATTTATATATACTCAGTTGGATGTAAAGTACTCTTGTTACGTGAAGAAGACATCACATGAGCATTGAACTAAAACAACAATGGAGGCAAAACACCACCAAGAGAGTGAGCTGTTTTTCTCTGCAAGGGGCGGACTCCTAACTCTAAGGAGGAACTACAACAGAGAGAGAGGAGCACCTTGGGCACTCACTTCCATTGGCACTGCTCCACGAGCAGTGTTAACATTAACAGTAGGTGAATGTAAACACAAACCAGGCACAAACACAAATTACACCAAGCAGCGAAGGTGTGAAGATGGAGAACGTTGCACTGCAACAGACAGAACAGTCTTGGCAATTTTCCTACAGTCATCCTCTACCTTCAAACTAATTGTAACTCTTGGACAGTCGGCACTCTTCCAGTCGTGTTCTACCGTATCAGTCATACCCAGGAATACCCACATGTTATTACCTGAGTGAAGTCAATCATTTGCCATTTAGGAGTTCAACAGTTCACAGCAGCTGAACCTCTTTTATTTTCACAAGGATTATCAATGGTTGAATTGTTTTTTTGGCAATAAAGATCTTCTCAGTACAAAACCCACCATTTTTTGTTCTTTTTTTAAATCCACAAACAAATCATCCAGCAAAGGCCTGGGTCCAATACAAATACTTTTGTACAGGAAGACGCGTACAGGCACGTGTAAGCATCTTTAAAATCTTGAGTATAAACTATTTATTCATATACATTCTATTAATGAAATATTACCAGCAGAATAGTACATCTGGGCATGTACGCCTTCCTTTCCCTTGGTGTCACATTGCTGCAGAAGACTGAGAAAGGAAATGACTACTCAAGACTAGAGAATCCTGCCGCTGCTGAAAGAGATCTTTTTCGGAAAAACAGGACCAGCGACTCCCTACTTTTTCTCCTTAGCACCACGGTTCTCCACGTTACTTGCAAATGAAGTGCCACATGCACGCTGGCTTCTGCCACACCCTTCCTGTTGCTAATCTGTCTTTTTAAATTTAATTTCTTTTATGGTGGCTTTTCCACCGTTTAATTAGGCCACAGGGAGTAAAGAGAGGCAGTCTCACTGTCCCTTCAGAGTTTATTTCACAGACCGTTCCCTTCAAGGATTTTATTTCTGTCATTGAAAGCAGACATCCTCATATTGCTTAAACACAGAAAATGATTAATACAATGAGATTGTTATGCTCCTAGCTAAAATGGCCTTCTTCCTAATGGGAACTACAACAGCTTGAAAAGATGGGCGCTGACACTACACTACAGCTGACAGTTTTTCTTTTTTTAGGTGTACTATTATTGGGATCTGTAATACTGTGTGACCCATAATAATAATCCCACCATTCTCCTCATATTAATATCATAAATTCTGCAGACATAGATGATATTATCATATATCAAATATGACCATAAAGCCAATGTGATCTTAACACCTTTGGATTTATCTTGAAAAGAAAAATACTAGATAAAATCATTTATGCTGATATCACCAAGTCTTTCCTGGGCTACTGTAACATGTTAAGATTACAATATATTTTGGGGAAGAGAGGCATTTCTGACAGATTTATTAATCTGTTCCTTGAGTTAAACTTGTGGATAGTTAATTTGTATGTTATTTAACAGTCAATGTTTTCCATTCCCTGTCCCTGGCCACAAGCTCAAAATTCCTTAAAAGCTGAATTTGGTATAATATTCAGTGCATATATTAAACAGCCTAGGTTAAAGCTGCACTAGTCAGAGAATAATATTTTACAATATTTAAGTGGCACCTGCTCGTGCCACTGCAGTTAAAGGTCTCAGAGCTAACGCAGACACGTTGTGGGTTAAAGCGGCACGCTGAGCTTTGGAGTGATTTAAAATGAAATCCACGGCATACAAATATCAACTTGACTTAATACTGGTTTTGAGTTATGTATCTCTGAGACCACTTACACTTCCCAGTAACGTGTTTGCAGTGAAGGACTCTGAAACACTTAGAAGAAAGATGAATTTAAAATACTAAAACCTTCAATTTGCTACCCCCTCCTTCCCACCTCTGCTCTCATCAGAATTAAAATTTCCAGGCAGGTTGTACCATGTGATTGTATGTTTGGACAACTTCTGTAGTAATAATAATAAAAATAATAAAAGAGAGAGCATAAAATGGCTGAGATGCTGACGCTGCCAAAGTAACTGCCACATGCAAACGTGATTATCCTTGTTTCCAGTAAAAAAGTTAAGTAAAATTTACTCCGGCACAAAGGAACTATCCAGGGGCCTATATACCACACATGCCTTCGGTCAAGAGCACCATGGCAGCAGAAGTGCTGTACACCTACTAAGTAATGATGGAGCAATATTTGTGAGGAATTTTTACAGGGTACGTAAACCTATGTGCTATGAAATCCCCTTCTACAGAGATGCTCCGCAGAGCACCAAACAGGCAGGCTAAAGCAAACAGGCTTGCGTGGGAAAAAGGAGGCAGAAACAGGACAATAGAAAGCAACAATGAACAGCAAAGCTTCAGAAAAATGGATCAAAAGCTGCTTTATGGCCACTGGGAAAAGAATTCTTTCCGCATTTTCTCGCAGTAAATATATTCAGGCCCTAGGTCCAGCTACTTGTTTGGTATGTTGTTGGCATGAGGCTCTATCCCTCAAAGATCACAGCACCTCTGTGAGAAATTATGTAATTTTTTTCAAAGGTCCACATCTCATAAAAAGCAACACGTGTTAAAATTTTAAAATTATAGTTGGTACTAGGAACCAGTTTTCTTTATGGGGTGCACAGGCATTTCTACAGGGCAAACAAGTTTTCTCACACTGAGTAGTCACGAAAAGATCAGAGCCCCAACTCGGCTGCTAAAAAAGCAGATGGGAGCAAGCAGGGAGTAAGCACAATCCTGGCTCTACCTTCAGAGGCATCATTACACAGAGTGGCCGGAGAAAGGAGCAGTGGCTGTCACAGCCACAGAGAGTCCTTCTGGAAATAGTATCCAACACTACAGTGCTACCAACCACTGCAATCTTGTCACGAGCTCTGTTAGCTCTCATATTTGAGCATTTAATGCCCCAAGCTGCTAGACTCAAATGCTTACGTAAGAACAGTGACTTCACTCCATTCTGAGGGCAAGAGGGAAATTCAGTGACTTTAAATGCAAGTAATGGCAATCTGGAATGACCAGCCAGAGGAAAAAAGACCCCTTCCACAGCAATATGTGGAGCTGGCAAAGCCAGCATTCTGTTGTGTTCACAGTACCCAGAGTCTTGTTGGAGAACTCTGTTTTGGGTAGTCTCCCCATACGACCCAGACTTGCAGCTGTGACATAGACACCACAATCTACTCCTTAATACACAAATTCCCTTTGACACAGATGACTTTAATGGCTTCTTCCTTGTAGCATTATAGTGTATTGTATAATTAATTCAGGAATTAAAGCTGCCTAAATGCATTCAGACACAATCAAGTCACTCTTTTGGAGCTGTTGCAATGTATTCTGTCAATAACCCTAGTTCAAGGGTTGCTGTTCCTACACACAGATATGATAAGAAATGTCAACTCTGGATATTTACAGTATCTGTTTCATGGAGGGACTCAGAATTTTAAGACTCCATAACAATGTGTATTTTTATGTTTTAGTTTAAAAAAAAATCATTTTAATACAAACTTAGAAATAGAAGGTTTCCAAATGAAAAATTATAAGAAATAATTTAACTTTTATCTGGTAAATATGCTCCCAACATTTGAAATTAATTCCCCTTTTTTAAAAACTATAATCAACTATGGGATTTTTTCCTTAAGAAATTTTACTTTCCTCTTGAGGGTATTCAAAAAGCATTAAAAACCCAAAGAAAAATATACATGACAAACTGAAAGGTCAGAAAGGAGACTGTAATTGATTTATTTTCCTTAAGGGTGAAAAAAGAGCTGGGGGAAGAGAGGAGGAGAAGGAGGTGGGCTCAAGAAAAGGGGGAAGGAAAAAGAAAGTTGAATTTGCCTACTATCTTTTTTAATTCTCACTTATTTCTTTAACCATGACAATATCAAGGATGGCTTTAACTGGGTTTCCTAAATGTATGTACTAAGTATCTCAGAAGCCATTAATTTGCAAGCAATCTCCTCTTACATCAAAAGCCAAAAGCACTGCTTTAAGAGGAACAGTCAGTCAGCTGAGATGACAAAGTAAGAGACATGTTCATTTTCTGATCTTGGAGTTTTGGGCTATAGCAGTCACACTGAGGTGTCCTCTGACTGGGGAGGATGGCATTAGCTGAGTGACACAGAGGGCTTACGTAGAAGACAGATGATTGTTTTCTCTCCCTCAATAGTAGCTGTCCGAAGCACGCGCGTGGTACAACTTTGTCCACAAATAAGTATGTAATTCTCTCTTCTTGTACCTTGTTTGTGTTCTCATGCCAAAAATATATAGCACTTTTTAAAGAGCAGTATGTTTACTACAAAAGAAACAAAATCTGGAAAGCAGAGAAAAGAGCAGCACTAACTCACTGATAGGAATATGGTGTGACAGGAGGGATGAATAATCAAAGATAGTTGATAGTTTACTGTTAAAATAAATTAACCAATCCACTGACAAAAAGTCTTGTCTACTGTATTTTATAGATACAGATCTGACATATTTTGATCACAAACAGTTTCAAAAAAGGATCACTCTGCCAGCTGGGCTGTTCTTAAACAAAATCTCTATGTTTTGATCCAGGAAACATCAATCATCATGTCTCCAAAATCATTACCATTTATTGAGCACCCATTAATATGCTCAATGCTAAATAAAGCAGAGGCACATGCTGTCCTTATCCACGTTTCTGATCATCTGTCCTTTATTTTTGAAGTCAGCTTGGCTCTGCATAAACTCCAAAAGTCTAAAGTAAACAAACACAGATATATTTTGGTGACTATGTATTACACTGCTATACTGTTTGCATGCTCTTTTTATCTTTCACATTCTGTAAATATAAAGTAACTTCATTCCAACTGCAGGGAAAAAAAAAAAAAAAAAGAAATTGAGACTCTGCAGGAAAAACATGCTTTTAAAAGGCTGGAGAGGGGCCATGAATTCTAGGTGTGCTTTGAGAAAGCAAGGACAGAGACCTGAGCAGCTGCAGAGCCACTGCAAAGAACTAAGGATTAGAAGACACCTCTGCCATAGAGGAGGTCAAAAATAGAAGGGATTGCAAGGGGAAAGGATTTGGGACAAGCAGTGGGATAAATGAGGGGACTCAAACATCCGTGCTGACTAGAAGATGTGTGGCCTGTGCATAGCAGTACATTTAGCTACGCCCCATTCAGTATCTCTGATGGAAATTAAGTACCAATCTAAAGAACCAAGCTCATAGACAATATATCATAGGTAATGGCTAGGCACAGGAATTCATAAGAGCAAGTGTGTTGTTTCTGAAGAAAAGACAAGACATCTTTTACTACAGAAAAACTTACAACATCCTCCTCAAAGCAAAACAAACCTTTATGAAGTAATAACAAAGAGAAATACTGAGGAGAAGGAAATCGACTTCTGGTTCAGCTTTTCAGAAAAAATACTATACCTGAACAATGTCAGAGATCATACTATTGGCAAAGTATTTGAAGTATTTGTTGAATTTTGATCATGTAAGTTATCCAAAATTTGGCATAATTCACCATTTTAGAAAAGGTATGAATATGTATCAGTTGGATGCTTTTACACTTCTATCTACCTGCTGTGTAAGAAAAGAAATAAAAGTGAGATGTTCATAAAGACAATGATAAAATTTCCTTCACTTAATAGGCAACTCTCTGATTACTAGCCACTGGAGTATTAGGTTGAATTGCATCACTGATGAATAGCCAAGGGACTCAGTTAACAAAAATCAGTGCTTTTAAAGTCTTTAATGATCAGAACAAAATGAATGAAAGCATTTGTCAAGATTATGATTGTCATTAGAAAATGCTAATTACATATTAGTTTAATAATTACCACATGATCATTTACCAAAATTATTAATTTTTTTTTTTACTTACTTGGAAGAATTAACTTTTTTTTTTTTTTTTTTTTTACAAAGTGTTCACAATAGTGCTTTTAGAAGCTAGAATTTTTAAGATTACAGAGCTTCTGGAGCTGGGCTGCCACTGTTGGAAAGCTCTGATCGAGTTTATTGCCAATCCATTCGATTTCACTCACTTAAAGATACATATTATTACCCTCTTCAGGAAAGTTACAGCAGAGTAGAACTCATAAAGTGCAGGTAACTTTCCCACAAACACAACTATACAATCAGAAGTTTAACTCCAGCAAAAAGCCACTTGTTAGCTAATACACATGCTAAGTAAGATATATCACTTCTCAATACTGAGCAGAGATGTGACTTAAAAAGTGAAGGTGTTAGGCAAGTATTAAATGTTTCTGTAAGAGCTGTGTCATCTTGACAGCAGAGTAGAGGGATATACCACTAGTATCACAATAGGACTACCTACTTTGGATAACAAAGATACACTTACATTGTTCTGCATAGCAGTGCTACACCAGCTCTACAGCTCAAGTTGCATCAACAGCCACTAACTTGACCATAATATTAACAACAAAAAACATCAGGTATTAAAGTGAACTCAGATGTTTTCTTTTCCCTCAGCCCATGAGAACTTTTACCATTTCAATCAAATCTATGACTAATACAGTACTTAGGTTCTTTTGCCCATCTGCAAATACAAAATCTCCCAGAAGATAAGTTTTCCTATTCTCAGTTTAAAGTTTACATTTTAAACAACCAGTAGTAGTTTAAAAAACATACTTCCTTTTAAGGGGAGATCATCATTAAACTATGTCCAACGGTACAGCTTTAAAAAATACACCCCAAATAAAACCTGAAAACTACAGAAAATATTTCATATCTTATTTCTCATCTAAGATGAACATTGTGACTTAGAACAGACCCTGTGACAAAGTCGCACATCTCTGCATTATTGTGCTTAACATCTTAATTCTATTTAGCAATGAAATAATACTACACTGATACTCCTGTTATCCTTAATAGTCCCTAATCAATATGGGGGAATTTGGGTAACAATAATTTAACTTGAGCTTTTCAGAGAAATCATTAAGGTGGCCTACTTTAAATTCATGATAATTCCAGTGACAGTGTAGAAGCATAAATGGCTGCCTCTGACTGATCTCCATAGATGCTACAGCAGAGGGACAAGGTAAGCATCAAGAGACAGCAGATGTGCTACTGCCAAACCAAAGCCCGGTGCACCCAAGACATAACAATTTGTTTAATCTCTTCTGTCAAGTGCAGTATAACTTATTCCTAAGTAGACTCAGTGGTAGAGAAAGAGTTATGGGGAGAAAGAAGCAAAGCTCAAGAACCCCTTCTCAAGGTGCATCTTCAGATTTGGTCTTGAGGGACAATGATTTTCATTTCTCTGAATTAAAACAAAATAAATCAGGGGTTGATCATCTGAAGGGCTGCTCAAGTCACAAATGAAATGCAACTGTATGTGGACAGAGTGTAAAAGCACTTAGTGCTGGCAAGATTTAGTCAGGGAGTAAAGAGGAATGCCATGTCCAGGTGACAAACCACTTTGTGGCTTTGGTAAAGGAATGTGGAGACCTTCAGAGAGATATCACACTGGTTTGAGTCTTGCCCAGGTCAGTGCTTACTCTGTAATATCAGTTGTCAGTTCTGTCTGACCCGTTTCCACTACAATATCACCGCGCTTGCCACTCTTGTTGGCAGTTTTAGTCTAAAGAGTGAATGGGGATGCAGATAGAACTACTCACGTCTAAAGATGGTAACTATAGATTAAGACACTAGTGGAGCCTCAGGAGAATCCTGCACTACTTTTTTTCTGTACTTGATCTGTGGAACAGAGGTATTCAGTCTCCATGACTGTCAATCTGGCACTTTTCAGAAGTTCTAAATTGATTTAAATAAATAAATAAATTTATGTGTCATTTGCGTAAGATCTGTTTTATTTCTGCAATGTTTGCTACAGCATGTACAAATCCATCACAAAAGTCTCAACGATGCCATCCCTTTCTAAATATGTTAACTACGTAGCTTCTTCCAAAGAAGCCTTGGATGCTGTAACAGTGATACTAAACCTACATCCAAAAATACGGTCTTAAAAATATATAAGAGCAACATTTTGCTTTCAGGGAATTTTTATAAAGCTCACATTCCAGAACAGAACATGCACACACAACACAGCATTTAACCAACTTTCATGTTGAAATAAGTTTCAGACATTCTACATTAGTTAAGGATGTTAAAAGTTACTTAAAGATTTTTAGCCATTAAAATCCAGCCTCAACCTTATTTTTCTGTTAGTGAGCTCATACTCTTAAATGACTTGTGTTATTTTTAATTTTTCAAACTTTTTTGACAAAAAGTTCACGGAAAAAAACCCCACCACATTACTGTATCTGGTACGTTAATTTGATCTGTGCATTTTTAAAGAAACATTTATTTTTATAAGGACACAATCAGTGCAGTCACTGATTGTAGCAAATAAATACTGCTTGGATTTGCATGATGGTGATATATAAGGGTAATACACATCTGAAACTTGGTTTTATAGATTTTTATATAATACCATTGACAGACTATGTTTGTTTTTAAAGGAAGAAAACACTAAAAATGCTATCAATTTCTTTTTGTTGTGCAACCTGAAGAAACTGTAAGATTTATTCTGGAAGAACAATTAAGTTCCAAATATAAGCTAACATCTGAATAACAGTAAGACCAAGTTGGAGCAGAAATGCTACACTTCTCAAGAACACATTTTCAAATACACCTAATGCACCAAATACACCTTCACCTAAAGCCAGTGCTTTCATAGAAGCTGAGGTGATGGAGATACAGAGAACTAACATAGATTTCCAACTCTCTTTATGTTGGCTTAAGGGTTGCTTTGCCTTCAGCAAGCAGATGGGTCTAAGGCATAGAATACTGGAGAAAAGACTAATTAAACTTTTTCCTATATCCTAGAAGGCCTCACATGCAGCAACAGTTGAGGCTACAGTAAGGAAATAAACACATGCAGGTTATCAAGCCCTGTTATGTTTTCTATAAAAAGCAGTTTCAGAAGCAGCAGAACCGACAGTCTCATTACTAACAGTTACCTTCTGCACACGCTCCCCATTACTAACAGTTACCTTCTGCACACACTCCCCAGCATGGCTTCTATCACGTCTACAACATCCAAATTGCAACCTTTTCATTTGGCATGGTCATTAATGGCATATTCCTATAAAATTGATTTGAAAATGACAGGAGGTGGCAAAGTTGTTTTTGGCTGAAGGAAGGAGAAGTGACATGTAGGCAGGCAGCCATCCACAGCATGGTTACCAACTCACTATTTCCAGGCCAAAAAAAGGGAATATAAACCTTACTAAAACAATATTAATGTTATGTATAAAGGATAGATGAAAGAAAGACTCAACAAAACAAGCTTTATAAAAGTACATACTTTCTACTTTCTCTCTACTTTCTCCCATACAGCAAGAAAAATTCTTTCCCTAGCAGGACCTCATATGAGAAACAAGGCAATGCTCTTCAGATCACACACTCCCATGCCTCAACCCTTCCCTTGCATTGCAACACTTCATTGGCCCCTGGACTAATCTCTCTTCCTCCTCTTCTAGCACCAGAGACTTTGCTACTGCTGCCAGCTACCATAATGCCAAGCCCAATCCATCATGGTTGTCTACTTCTACCCAGTACCATATCAGCATGGGGAACAGCAAAGGGCCTAAGCTTTCTCTGCATGGAAGTAACAAGGATTATTTCTTTGGACGCAGTGGCAGGCTCTGCCTGTAGCATACTCACACCTCACTACTTGGTAACCACTGAGAAATTTGGAAGTTACAGAATTACAGAATTACAGAAGAAACATAAAGTTACAGAAGCTTGAACCCAGGCTAAGAAAGTCTAGGGTCACACCAAGTATGGTTCCATCAAAATGAAGACTGAATGTTTTCTTACAAAAAATCTGGAAAAGTAAAAGAAGATTCTTATAAAATCACGCAAATTCTGGTGCTGGTGCTTAAGGTAAATATTAATTACCATGTAATTTACAATTAAATGTGAGAGCTGGTGAGAATGGAACCAAGTCAGACAATCTGCAGAGCACTGGCTCTGCAACTGAATGCTCTGGGCAAGCAGCAGTCTGATGTTTAAGAAAGTGCAAATGACAAACTCAGAAGAGCTGATAGTCTGAACATATTTCCCCATTTGTTCAGTTTCCCAAACAAAACAAAATAACACCTGCAAACAAAAAAACCCAAACAAAACAACACACAAAAAAAAACCCAAAACAAACCAAACCAAACACAACAAACACACTTTCTCCCCCTAAAAAGCACCCTGAAGTTTCCAGAGCATAAATAAAGCTAGCTGTAGAGATAGTTCTGCTCTCACATTCGGATAAAATTCCAGCTGTGTTTCTTCATCATAAAATCTGCCTAGATACTATGATACTGTGGGTCTTGCATGATCCTCCCTCCCTCCCCCTCCCCCCCCCCCCCCCCCCCCCCCCCCCCCGAATTCTTAATGTCCCTGATATAATTAAGAAATGAATTTATAAAGAATACGACAGAAGCAAAGAAAAAAGAATGAGAGAGAGTCTGTGTGAGGACAAGAGAGTAGATAACAAAAGGAAGACATGACCCTATGGATGACAAAGGAAACCTACAAATACATTTTATAAAAAGTGTTGCTTCTTGATCCCCTGGAGTTCATTTAAAGAACAGTCTGCCTAGTCTGAATGCTGCCTTCTCCCCCATCTTCTTTTCATTACTTTTTAGATTTTCTTGCCTGCCTGTCAAAAGTGTCATCTTTAATTTTAGGTAGGTATATTGATTTTTAGTACAACCCCAATAAAGGATACTGAAGTTAATAGTACCTTAGTATTTATTAAATAATTTCTGAAGTTGTGCAATGCTCCTATGCTGTTACTCGTATTGCTTTATGCTTATCAGCCACTTCATTTTAGAGCAGGAATTTACCAATTAATGCCTTTTTGCATTATGGAAACCCTGTTCCATCCGGTGTAGAAACATCTTTTTGGTGTTTCCTACTAACCTAAGTTAACTGTCTGAGGAATACATGATCACAAATTCAGATAAAACCAAACAAACAAATTAACAAACCCCTGGTGACAGAAAAAAACTCCTTTGGCAGTAACAACACTCTTCTGGATTTGAAAAATATATCAAATTGATTTGTAAGAATCCTATTTTGAACTGTGGCCTGATCCCATTCAACTGATATATTGTTGAGAGACAAAAAAACCCATGCTTAATATGTTGCTTAAAAATTAAGAGTCAGGAATGATTAGAACACAGTTAAAATATCTTCAGTCTGTTTTCCCCTCTGATATGGGTAGATGAATTTGAGAATCAAAAGTTAAACAAAGAAGTGTAAAATACAATTATCCTGTAACACAAATATATTACACTCCAGAGATAACAAAGCATCAACATCAGTATTAAATCTGCCCTGAAGTGAAGAGGTATGAAGCAATTCATTAAAACAGAAAAAATATAGCTCATTCTGCAGCTAACAACTGCTAACCATGTTTTGTTTTTTTTTTTTTTTTCCCAGGAAAAAATCTAACAGTATACAGTTTTATTCTGACTTATTTTATATGCAGATGCAGAACATGTGGGATTTCCCTTCAGATGCTCTTACGATATTTGGGGAATGGGAAACTGGAAGCAGAAGTTCAAGATTCAGTGGCATTTTCTCTCCCTTTCCTGATCACTCTTCACTGTTAGATTACTGCACATGATCAGCCACATGAGATGCACTGGAGAAGTAGTCGGCAAGGAAAACTGGAACCAAATCTAACAACAGGCTGTGGAAAGTTTTAATTTTGAAAGCAACAATATGTAAACATTGTCTTATCTAAGTATCCCTCCTTAATGCTCATTACTGAGATACGTGGTAGCTCAGGCTTTCCATTCAGTTAGAAAGATAGATAAATACAGGAGTAGCTACAGTTCCTGATGCTGAATTTTTTTTTTTAAATTATTTATATCAAATAATATCAGTTTTTTTTTTTTTTTTTTAATTTAACAAGCCCCTTTTTAAAAAAAAATTAAATGGAACACAGTTGCTGCTGAAATTTAAGAAGCACTGCCCACTGGGAAAGTTCTATGGAAGAATATGGCACAAATAAAACTCCACAGAATTTTTTAAAGTGTCAAATTACAAGCAGAATACGAATTAATACAATCTAAATATTTAAAATGGGTGGGATATAGTTAGGAAACTGAAACACCACTCTAAAGAGACTTCCCTAGGCCAAAATTTCATCAGCTTAGAACTTGAGTGGAAGGAGAGATCCTGAGGAAGAAGCACATTGAAAGTTTGTTGGAGGCATCTACCAACACAAAACCTCTTAAGCATGATTTCTTCATAATCATACTTCAAAGTGAAGTTGAGCCTTAATATGAGCCCTCCACTTGATTCTGACCTGTGTGCAGATGTTACTCTTGGTACCATCAAACCCACTAACAACAATAACCAGAGACTAGCAATCCAGGCTGGCTCTCATTTCAAAACCATAATGTAGCCTATGTCTCTAAATCCAGCTCCCATCCACACACAGAGACCCAGAAAGGAGTGAATTGATAAAGCTTGAAGCAGAAATAATTTATCAGTTGCTAATGCAATCACTGTGCACTTTGCTACTGTGACTCAAAAGCCACCAGTCTTCCAAAACCTTTGTCCAAGTTTCCTGGGGTGTCCAAAAGGGGTTAGTTTTCTTACACTACAAAAGAATCACGCAACCATGCAGCAGCCATTTGGTGGGCACGCTTCTGAGAGATGTCTAAGGAGTCAGGTGTCTAAGTGACAAGCCGTGTTATAAACACCCTCTGGACTACTGGTGCATTTGGGTTCTCAGGCTTCGTTCAGCTGTTGTAAGAGATGCGGAAGGTAGAACGGGGTCTGCAAGTAAAACAGCTATGAGCAGGGAGAGCTTATTTCTCACTTAGGTAAAGGTAATTTCAGAGCATGACATGAATGGAACTACCCTTGCGGGTCACATTTTTGACTGAGCCTTAAAAATATCTTAGTTCTTGTCAAGTATGGATTATTTTATATGGTAAGATAAATAAATAAAAGAGTTCCAGGCACTATCTTCCATTAAAAGTATTCCAGTGTTTATCCGAGATGAGCCCAACCTAGTAAGGATACATTATAAGCAAGCTGTAGTGACTACTCAATGTCTAACTGAGCTACAACTTGGTAAGGGACCATAAACCAGCTCAAAGGCTATTTCCTGTGTCATTGTTGAAACGGTTAAAAGCAACCCATCCTGAGTCTGTAATGGATTCACCAGCACGAAATGTATCATAAATACTGAGCTGTCAATGTCTGTTCCAAAAGTTTCCATGAGCTAGCCCACGCAGGACATGGCTGCTTCCTACAGGTTACCATGCTACGCCAGACCGCTTGCTTCAGTTACAATCACATTTGCACTTTCCACCCTAGAAGCCTTAATTGTTGCCGTGCCCGCACGTTGTAGTTAAATCTTTACTTTACTTTATTCTTAGCAAAATCACCACCCTCACGGTGTCTGACCCCACTAATGTACAATGAAAATAGTGTTGTTATCATCCTCTTCACTGCTCCCCTGGGACCACAGAAACACCACCAAACATTTAGGGATGCTCAAATGAATTTGGCATTTCTCACTTGAATTACTTATGCTTTCAGTAAACTGCTTCTGGTCTGCCAGTGTTCCAGCCTCTACTTTTGCAGAGAACAATATAATTAAAAAGGAAAAAAAAACAAGCAAGCCACATCACCACATAACAATCTTCTTCTCCAATGCTGTGCCCGCATCACGTCTATAGCATTTCAATCTGTATGTTCATTGCCAAATCAGACACAGCAAATAATTAGAACAACTAAACTAACACGAAACACATACATTTGGGTTCCAGCCACAGATATGCATATTCCCTGAAGCACGTTCCCTGAAGCAGAATTACAGGGCAGACACGTGAATCAAGCATCAGGGAGTGTCTATTGCGCAACACTTGCAGCTACCTCCTATTAAACTGACCACAACCAGGAGCTCAGAAATTCCTCTGTGAAACTGTAAAAACAGAACAGGAAACCAGCTTCTGGTTAAAACATAACTGAATAATAGATTTTCCAAAATTTTAAAAATCATTTCAGTTCTTGTACAACAGTTATGAAAAAATAAGATTGTTTGCGACAGCTTGCAAGATGTCTACAGATTTATATATCAGGAATAATTAAAAAAGAAGGCAGGAAGGATTCCATGAGCCAAGCACGTTGTAGGCAGCCAATAAAATGCTTATTTGTTGGACAGTTTGGGTTGTTTATATGAATAATAAATAACTAACTCACAAGTATTACACTTGCTATCTCGATTTTGTTCTTTTTAACAGATGCACTTTTAAACTTGTGCAGATAACATTCATTTTATCTGCTTGCAAAGAGATTTGACTACTGAAGTAAAAGATGTGAACTTTCCTACGCAGACCCAGATGAATCCCTGTCTCTGTTTTCTTCTCACGGATGTTTTTTGTCTGCTTTAATATGCCAGTGGTCTTTAAAATACCTTTCCTAATCATTATCTGAATCGACAGGAAAGGCACCGAATATATCAGAACTAAAACAAGTTAAATTAAAAATACATAAACGCAAAGCTTTAGACAATAAAATAATCTGTCCAATACTTAAAGGGCATCTAGAAAATAGAGATCCCTCTGTTCCCCGTTTGCCATAAAAACAGAGCCCAATTTGTGGAGGACCGACCAAGCAGTTTCTTTCTTTGTACCGAAACATTTCTAAGAAGAGTTCAAAAAGGTTGTGCTGGCCAGGATGCTGACCAGAAGGGGAACGGCAGAAGGGACGAGAGAGCGACTCTAATTCCATTAACCCTGAAATTCTAACTAATTCGCTGTATCCTTTTGGAAGAGGAGGTGGCACGGAGGTGAGAGAACGCAGGTGCAGGCGTCTGTGATAACAAAGGCGGGTCGGTTGAGCGCAGCGGCGAACCTCAGCGAGAGATTACACACGGACCTATTGGCAGAACATGCCAAGGGAGAATGTCACATTTCATACTCGGCAGACATCTACAGCAACTGATGCTGTGTAGTCAAAGGCTGTTAAATTACCTGTGAAGGTTACTGGCAGCCCTGAATGTTTTTCTCATTGTTTATTTAGTTCCAAAAGCTCTTGGTCTTTGTGCTGATTGCCCTAACTGACAGCACAGGAAATCTGGACTTTGTAAACAGGGCGCTGCTGTATTGAATTACAGGTAACAAGTGTGTAATCAACCTGCTGGGGCTGGACCTTTGCAAAGAAATCTTCGGTGTACAGACGGAAAGAATAGGCTTCAATACGGGGGAATCAATTATGTGAGCAGATGAGTATAAAAAGAGATCAATTTAAATCCTTTGTGCTTATTTCCTACAGCATATTTGGAAAAAGAAAAGACCCTGACATGGTGGAAAGGTAATTAAGTACTTTATTTATTGTTGCAATAATATTATAGAAATTAAAGGCGAATATGATTTGAAGTGCCCTCATTATAACCCATAAAACCGTATTAGTTAAACAGTCTTTAGCTGCAATATGTTTTATAAGAAAAAAATAAGGGAAAAACTCCCAGGTTCTTGTTCTTGAAGAAGAGTTTCTGTAGTCAAATTACAGGAACTGGAACAAAGACCAACCCAAAACGAAGCAGTCATTTTCGATCTTCTAAAAGGTAAAAAGGAACTCCATAAAACAGGGGTGTAGTGAAATCTAATACTGTGATGTTTCTGCACACTAAAATAACATAATGAAGTTGAACAACCACCCCCCCTCACAGACCATAGATTTATACGAGGTATTTAAACTGTAATTGTTAATTAAAAAGCATAAATAAAAATCCAGTGGCAATCAGTCAACAAAACAACCCTATGCCAGACAACACTGAGTCACTGAGTAATACAAGAGAGGAAATCCTTTTTTTCTTCTTTTTTTTTTTTTTCTTTAAAAATCATCACCATAGGCCTGTTCCGTCTCTGTCTGTAGCCACCATGGGCAATAATATTAACTAGATAAAGAAAATCTAACCAACGAAGTTTTCAAAATATATTGATAGCAGACAGTATTTCCAATCTGAACACCATTTATTAAAACAGATACTGTATGCAGCTACCTTATTATGCCTCAAAGACTTGTTTTTGCAGTTTGGAATCACAAGAAAAATAAGGTTTCATTAGAGTATTCACTGATGATGATAATTTTAGACTACTTGCACTATTGGAATTTATGCTGTGTTAAAGCAACTGGACTTACATTGCTAAATTTTATTCCCTCTAGAGAAGCAGTTCTCTACTTTGGCATCCATAATTTCTCTTATGTGCTTGAAAAATACGTTATAAAATTTACTTTTATTTCTGTTTGCTCATTTATTGATATTTATGTACTAATATGTCCCTAATAATTGAAATCCCTCAACTACTTGTGAGCAGAAGGTTATTTTTTTTGCAAATATACAACAGTATGTTAAATGCAGCCTTGCCTGGTTACAAAACATTCAGCTGAACCTTTGGCATAGAAGAAGATATGATGACAACTGAGCAGGAATGATGGAAGTATACTTGAGCATTTCTTACTAGTATTCTCCACCTGATTCAAGATCTAGGCTCCAGTAGATTATTTCTGACAAAGTTTCAACCAACTTTCTTCAAGACTGTTAAAATGTTTTGGTCAAGAGAGAAAGCCAGTTAACTTCTAATGACTGTCTATTAACAGATATGCCACTTGCCTGACATGCCCTTCCTTTCTAACTAGTATTCCTGTAAACACCTGAGGTGCACCAAGGTTTTCAGGAGAAGAGCAAGATCCTTTCCTAAGCCATCTGAAACAGCTGGTGAAGGATTTTTTAAACTTGACTCACAGCAGTAACAGTTTGTGACAGTGGTCCACTGTTTCACTGTTTAAAACCACACACATTTCTGTCCACTCCAGATGTACCTTTTAACGGTGTTGGAGATCTGTCTGTTCATGCCTCGTGAAAAGCAGCTGACATGAGCATGATCTCACATTTTTCTACGCTTCTTTTAAATACTCTCTTTGAGATGTTCACTTCCCATTTGCTTTCCAACACACTTTACACAGGTATTATGACTAAAAACTCATTAGCACTGAAACTAAGGTTGCTATCATGTAAATATTAGCACACATATTTAAAGTGTCAGTTGACTCTCCTAAAATCAATGTTAATAATTTAGTTGCACACTTTAAGTATATGACACTCATGGCTAAGAACTGAACACCTACTTAGCCCTGTATGGCACATAAAAATGGTAAATGTATGGATTTCATTTTATCACATTTGGGCTTTTGTCTGAAAAACCACTAGGCATTCTGTGACAAGAGCACCATGAAATGTAACAAGGGAGATACAGTGGCTGGCTGTTGCACTGTAGATAGAGAAACAGGCAAAAACTTCAGCTTCTCCTAAGTGTTTTTAATCAGCTGAAGCTTGTTTTTTAAGTCACTACTTTCCTCCTCTTTCTGTCTTCTGTTTTTTTCTCACTTTTTAGAAAGCAAAGTTAAAAGACGATTTCTCCAGACTTATTTGCTATACTGAGGCACTAAGTCAGATATGGGCATGCAGCTCCCCCTTTTCAGAGTACTAACTGCCTATCTAAAATACAAATACAAATGTCATTGAATATACAGCTCCAGCCTTTCTTCTCAAGGACAAACACTGTCATGTCAACTGGAAGCGCACATCTTCCAGAATGAGGTCTTTATTTGATCACTTCCTGCACTGAGCACCTCTCCTAGACACATGATGGCATTTAAATTCAAACCCACAAAACACAGCCCGTCGTACTAGTACAACAATGAAGCACTCCAGCCAGTGCTGTACTCTTAACTAGATTCACACTGATAATATATAGCTATAATTCTGCTTCAATTAAAAGCATATTTCAGCAGAAGCCCAGAATATGATAGCTGCTCTATGCATTTTAATAATACAGATCCAGAAATCTGCCTTTGCTAAATGTATATTGGTAAAATGGTGTCAGAATTCTACTTTACATAAATAAAGACTGATCATATTAAGACAAAATCCTGCATAACCTAAGTGTATATTAATGGCAGCAACCCAGAAAGTGATCGCAATCTTTACACTCTAGATAAAAATCAGTAAGCCTATTTCAACTGAGTTCAATGCTTTAAAAGCAAAAGTGTTTTATTCTCTCCAGGAAAAAGAAAATATGAAAAAAAAAAAATCAATATACAATACCAAACTCTAATGAAAATGCTTAACTGGTTCTAAATATTAGCCTAGGAGGAACATGGTATTACATGATTTTTGCAGCTACTAAAGTCAACTTAATTTACCCTGTACTTAAAAAGTTAATACAGGAAATGCAAAAATTCTTATTGCATTAGGAAAAAAAAATTGAAAAGACTAAAACATTCATCCTTCATTTTCATATCATACCCTTTTGTTTTAAGTTTAGAAGTAAAAGATTAACAAACTACTGGATTATGCATTTAACACAGGTCTTCCTAGGAATCTGATACTGAAAACATCCATGTATGTTTCTGCAAAT
>JANVCC010000276.1:1018268-1090982 GCA_025345505.1 Todiramphus chloris collaris | reverse complement strand
TTCCTAGGAATCTGATACTGAAAACATCCATGTATGTTTCTGCAAATTTGAACATCTAGAGACTACACAGATTAATATTTAGTGCTATTAACAAAATTAGGGAAGTTGCTATTACTTGTGGCTCAGATTGTGGGATATCACTGGAATGGACCAAAATGGGTAGCAAATGTAACCTGTGACAGCTTGAGTATTCTGAAAAACACACCTGCTTTTATTTATGCCAGTTCCAGCATTTCTAGAAAGTTATTGGAAACATTGCTCCGCAGTATTAAAACTACCCATATAATATGTTAACTGTCTGGCTTTTAAGTGATTAATTGTGATAAGCTAATGCAAAAACAAGTATAACATTACATCAAAAGAATACTTTTCTTGCATGTAATCAACCACAAAGGGTAGGCAACTCCATTTAACTGGAAGATGAATATTAAAAGATAAATCAACTTAACTTGTTTGTAGAAGGATTAAAAGTGTAGGCCACTTACACAAGTATCTAACTCTACTGTAATGGCACTGACTCATTTTTGGCGTCATAATAAAGATCAAAGGTATACAACAGAAGAAGCAACGTGTATGTGCGTAGCTTTCACTAGAAATCTTTAACACACAGTATTCTGCTCTGGCTTTTGTTCAAGGCCAGGCAGCACATCATCCTTTGCAGCTTGATTTTGCCATCTAATGTCCGTGTTCAAAACCTGTATATACTCTGCAAAGTATTAAATCAGGAATGTAATATCCTGGAAGTATTTCTCCTCAGCTGTAAAATACTGAAGTCATGGACCCAGGCTTTCCTGACTACTTAGAAACTGGGCCAACAAGTTCCTAGGAGATATTACTGGATTTATTAAACATGTTGCTGGTCATGCTCAGTTTTGCTGCATTAAACAGCACAAATACTCCTTAATCAGTGAATGCAAAATAAAGGTATTTTAAATACCTTTCTGAATAGGTATAAACTCGGCTTACATAGATACAAACATGTAGATACTTTTAGATGAGTAGATGATACAGATAAATAAAATTGCTTGGAAAATTAGATTTTACCATTGAACAAATGCAGTTATTTGTTCAAGCTCTTATCTTTCAAAGTGAAAATTGCATTACTTATCCTTTTCAAGAAGAAAAATCAACAAATACAAGTATTAAAAAAATAAATTAAAAGGCTGAGCAAAGGCTTGTGCATAGCAGCTGGTAACTCAGGTTTTCACTACTGCTGCAACAGTAAGTCTTGGCTTTTAAGAATCTATGAAGAATTCGGAAGAAGAACTGAACAAAACCACTGCGATGTACAGCTACCCGACCAGTTTTATAGCCTTAACAGTGATAAAATCCTAATATAGTGACCTGGTTGGTATGGTCTTAAAAATTTCCAGCTGACTTGGTTGCTGGAGCAAAGGACACACCTATACAAAAATAACCTTTCCACCACTTTAGGTAAATATACATTAACGAATGTTTCCATAATACAACTGCAGAAAAAACACACCTCTAACTGAAATAGTGAAACCAGCATATAACTTGTGTGGACCTAGAATGAAAACTGCAAATGACTGTCAGACTAAATTAATAATACTTATTAAAAACAGAACAGTAAATAAGCTGAAGCTTTTTTTCAGCTCAGAAAATACATAAAATAGGAAGTCATATATAGGAAGTTCTTAATATAGGTAGAAAGATGATACTTCGAGAAAGACTCCTCATATTAACATATCATGATTTTTTTCCTCAAAGCACCTTCACTTATGTGGAAATGAAGTATGGGTAAGAAGTAAAGCTATGGTCACAGATTCCTGGAAATGATCTTTCTCAAGTAACCTTAACTGAGTTAGAATTGATTTTGAGGATATATCAAAAGAGTCAGTCTCCATTCTGACACACACAGTTAAAGTACCCAGGCTTTGGTTTTGGTCTCATATTCTGAATTTTCCTGTGTTTTCCAAAGGACTTGGAATTTGTTTAGGTAAACAAGTGCCAATCCTGCAGGGATATTTTGGACTTTGTGGTTTCAAGGAGAAGCAAAAATGGAAGCTCTGTTACAGTCACCCACAGGGCAGGGTCCTTAACAGCACATGCAAGTACCACCGAGGGAATCTAAGAATCAAAACCAAGCTTCTAATCCTCTGTCTGTCCAAAACTGCTCCATATATAGAAGGAAGACATTCATAACACTTCTACTTGTTTTGTTCAGGGAATGAAGAGGATGATTTGGGTGGGGAAAAAAATCATCTCAATCTTAATGTAGCTAAAATTATAATTCTACTGCAAGTAGAAGTTAAATAAATTCAGGAGAGAAAGCTAAACACTGCATAAAGGACACTATAGTTTGTTTCTATTTTTATTCAGTTTAACAGGGGATGTTCTGGTGGGGAAAAGCATACAACCCTAATGAGTTGACTACAAGAGAATATTAATGGACTAAGTCAGACAATGAAATTGTACAGAGCACTATTTCACTTTAAGTCCTCATGCAAAACTGTTGGTATACTAGAAACTCTTACCCTGGCTTTATCATACACTAACCTTCTCATCTGAACAAGTTTTATCATAAAATTGTAAAATCTACCTGGTCATTTTATTGCCCCATTAACAACACAACAATACAACTCAAGCATAAAAAAGCTACTTAATTAAAGAGACACTGAAGACAAACTGAAATGACACAATATATAACTGCAGTACTAACTTCCAACTCAATCCAGGAAACCATGTTGCAGGAAGTGGAATGGCTGGCTATCCCAGCAGATACTACCAGCATACTACTGTGGTGTGATACATTCTGCTTTACTCAAAAAACCCTCAACCATTTAAAATATCAGTATGCTTAAACTTAAAAAAGTCATGTGCCTAGGAAAAATACAATTACTCCATACACAGGTTTGTTGAGTTCAGAACAGTAACGTGTATTGTAACTCAAACTAATACATGATGCATAACAGGAAAAGAAGTCATGATATACAATGACTCTTTAATCAACGAGGCATAAAAATATCCACAAAGCTCTAAAGGATGTTTATAGACCATGTTACACTTATGTCCCAAGTGAAGGGCATAAGCAAATTTAACACTGATTATTAACAAAATTGATCTTTCACAGAGTCTTTGAAAACTTAGATAATAATAATCATAAATAGCTCACCTATGTTTAGCAGTGATGAAACAACAGGACAGTGCACACAGTAAGAAATAATATCTCAAAATAAAAAAACCAAATTGCATTGTCTCACATAGAGCTAATACATTGTTGAAGGTAGTTCACAATTGAGTTACTTGCTTCTAATGTCTTACTAAGAGTTCTCCACACACAGAAAGTATTGTATCCCACTAGACACCCGTCCGATGAGAAGAAACACTTTCCTGGAATAGTTAATGGATGTAAGCACAGCTCCTACATACTGGACCGGTATGCTCCTCCACTTTGGAACAGCATGCATGCAGTAAGTCATAAAAAGAAATTTATAATTGCTGTCTAACTCTGATTGGAGAGTTTCTCAGTCACTTCCCAGAGATGAAAAAAGTGAATCTCTGGAAATATAGTGGGATTTAAAGCAAAGAAAAGAGCCACCATCACAGTATGTCAGGTGTAAGAAAAATACAGAAGACAGAACATGAATCTCTGCTTCATCTTTATTGAAATGATAAATGCAATTGAAGCAGTCTCAGCAGACCTGGATTATGGAAAACACTATCTGAGATCAGCTGCCTGGGAAGTACATTAAAATTGTTGGTAAACTCTGTAATTGTATATTCAGCTGAAAGTTTGTCACTGGTGCCTTTTCTGACCAATTCAGCATCGCTGCTTCTATCAAACAACACTGTGTTTGTATGCCAAAGCCACAATGTCTGTCTTTGCTGCCCTGTCAGTAACATAATATATCTGAAATAGCCACACACAGCACTTTTCTAGATCTTCTATACCTTTAACTTAATCAGACACAGTGTGACTCACAACTGTCTGAGATCATTTCTTGCTTTCTGCCTGTGCGAGCTCAGGAAGGCCTGTTTAATTTATCACCAAATAAAGGCACAAATTGCTGGTGCTGGTGATTCTGGTATCAGCCTGCAGTTGCAAGAGTGAGAAACTTTTTGGCTCATGTGACATCGTCTACATTGAAGTGTTGCTCTTTTTGACCAAATAATCTTTGATTACTCCATAAAATTCTCTTAACATCATCACTGGATCAAGGCAAACACTGAACAGTTTGTGTTTTCACTTGGCTTCATTTGGCTTTTAGAAACCAGGATATAATACTTCCTTCCATGACTAAGTCCTGACAAGTTATCCATGTTCAGGTTTAGATTCATTACGAATATAAAAGTGAAATATAAAATTCAATGCCAGCCCATATTTAAGAATATTTTTTTACCATGCTAGTGAAAACATAGCGTCATTGTAGAGGACGTACTGTTTGGGTGAATGACAATAGAATACCTATGTGCTGTGTGCATCCTGTGCAGTCAGAAAAGACTTGGCAAGGATTCACGATGCAGACAAAGGAATTCTTTCAAGGACATGGAGCAAAATAACCTGAAGTTATGAGACAAAAAGTCAGGACTAAGCAAGACCAGTCTGGAATGGCCTTCCTCAAGAATGGGCAAAAATGAAATGCACTCCGACTTGTAATCCTTCACTTCTTTTTTACCTCTGTACCTGATATTTCATAATTTAGGGCAAGAATTTGCCACTGATAGATGAAATCTACAGAGTGCTTACAACTGCAGAGGTATAGTGACTGTAAGAATGATGGTACCATCTGGCCTAAAATTTGAGTTACCTTTTTTTTTTTTTTTTTTTTTTGATAGATGCAGATCTACCTTTTCAGTGAGGAAGGGGTTTACTGATCACTCCTGAATGTTTAGTTATGCTCTGTTTTGGAAAGCAAGACAGGAGAAAGGAGAAGGACTATGGATCATGAGACGAGATTTAAAAACAACTCCAATTGGTTCACTGTGACAAATGACATAAGAAAAAAGTAATACTTTCCAACTGATAGAAGGTTTACTTCAGATGTTCACTACCGTTATAGAAAAGAAAAAAAAAAAAAACAACCCACATTCAAAGGTCAGATTCTGTCACTATTACTCACATTAGGCACTACCTTAACATGCCTCATGAAAAACTGAAGGCAAAATAATCTGACACGTTACAGCAGAAGGCCCTTTATATAGCTCAGACATCTATGAACAGACACTCCAATAACCACATTCATGCTTTGAACTTTATTTTTGAAGACAATGTAGTGGACACAATTCGTTCATTCTTTTCCATTAATTCTAAACTGATCTTAATTTATTGATATCAGACAAACTATTCCTGCTTTGTAATGGTGAAGGACTACACTAGATCCAAGTGTCTATGTCTAATGTTTCAGAAAATAGCTCTTACCACTCAGAGTACTTATCTGAGAAATGCTTTAATTGAATAAATTGTACCTCTAGACCTAATAAAGTAAGTTTTCTCAGATGAACTAGAATGATGGTTATAAATGTTTAAATTATGACTTAGACTCTCCTCCTACATTCTTCTGATCTGAAATGTTCAGAGTAAAAGCAGTAAATATTGTCTGGTTGTTATTTTAGTCACTCTTAAAGTATTGATTTTATACTAAACATAAGGAAATTAAAACCTTAAGGTGAGACTAATGTTTTTTCTCAAGTTTACAGCCAAGTCAGTAGAAGGTTTGTTTAAAATATCATTCATAGTATATATTGATGTTATAATATATCTGTTAATGATGAAACACAAAGGAAAAATATAAGTGCACTTTACTGCATTTGCACATAAAAGAATATTATACATGACCATTTTAAAATGGTATCTTTTAAGTGCTGAGATATTAAACATTTAATAATTTGGCAATTTCTTTCAAAGACAACTATTAAAATTAAGGGAGAAGAGGCCAAATGTCAGCTCTGCTGAACTTATGCCTGGTGTAGTAGAGAAAGAATGTATAGGGAATGAGGACTTACCAATGTCTCCATTTTCCTGGACTAGATGAAGGCCAAATGTCTCTCACCATAACATGGCTAAGTTCAGAGATATTCAAGCTGAGGCCAACTGCAGCTAATGATTCTTGCTGATAAAATCCTGCTGGAATACTCTGTGTCCTTCCTCCTACCCAAATCCTGAGAGCAAATGGCCCTGTTTTAAGAGGTATTCAGGTATATACTTGCCCTATCTACTTCTGAGCAATTTCAGCCAATGAAGAAACCTTGTCGTAGCCCTCTCGTTTGTTCAAAGGTGAAGGGTGTGGTTGCACAGTGGTCTACAGAGCACAAGGAAACAGAGGTGGCTACTGTGAACTACACCTGTACATCTTTACATCATTCATAAATTCAGAGCTGTTACCCGGAGCTGTATCACCAGCACATGTATCTCGTTGAGATGAAGGCTGCAGTATTTACCAACAACCATTCCTGCAAAAATACCCTTTTGAGATTAATATCCTTGACTGGTAAAACTAGGTACGAAATGGCAGAGTTTGGCAGAATGGAGTGTTAGATTCGGCTCTGCTGCTGACAGATTTACAGCAGGGACTTTCTTAGGGAATTCTGCTATCGGCAGCAAGCTGTGCCAGCACTCAGGGAAACACTCGGTTTTCTCTCCCTGAAACACAAGGGCACATTCCTGTATGTGTTCCCCTACTTTATTCCTAATGCATGTTGCTGCTACTCCTTTGAAAAGCAGCCCTGTCCAGCACTTACACTGCCATTTTTTCACATTAATAACGGCAGTGCATATCACTATTCATTTATGCCTTCACAGCACAATGGGTGCATTTTTAACTTTGAAGAAGATGCCCTATTTTTGAGGAAGACTAGCCCTTTGAGAGGCTGGGACTTTGGTCCCTGGGCCTTCCCCGGACTCCCTGTTGAAGTCTGAAAGGGGCCTCTGGATCCACACATGTGTGTGAACCAAGGGGCAATACACTTTCCATGGGAAGATAGACATTCAAAAAGGTAGTTAAGTATGTAATATGTTTATAGAATTGGACTTGAATTGCCCTGTACCTTGTTTCCTCTATCTCTCGTTACGGATTGAGATCCAAAATTATCTCTATTGTTTCTAAATTGTACAATATTGCTTCTCTACTCCTCAAGTACACTAAACAAAAATTTAAAAGAAAGATTAACAACAATTTCATAGGTTCCACTGTCAAAGTCTACTTCTCTCATCCATCAAAAGTCAAACCTTTTATCTTGAGACCCTTAATATCAGAATAATCTTCCCGATGTCTATCAAGTTTGTCACTGACGAGGATTTTGTTAACAAATGCGGGCATGTGTGCACACACACACAATGTAAATTCATCTTGAAAAGGAAAGAAGTTAATTTTCATTTTGCAGTCATTATAGGGAGGTGCTCTCTCAGTTAGATATGAAAAATCATTTTCCTATTATAGCTACTCCTTTTTCTTTTTTCCCCACTTCACAAAGAAATTTCAAAGAATTAGGTTATCTGCAGATTAGTTTATGAATTGCATTAATTAATAACTTCATCCTTTGAAAAACATAACCTGCTCTTTAGCATCTGTATCAAGTGATACTCAAAAAGGAATAAAGCAGACTTTTATCAGTAACCTTACTTTCACTGTAGGAACTTTAATGACAATTTGAAACCTCAGCACACTGACTGCAATTGCTCACCAGCAGCAAAAATAAAATCTGTTTGTATGGGTCAAAATTCACAAATTGCCAGTGATGTTTAAATATTTTATGTTTGCGTATTAGCCTGATTTCTCAATAATTTAAAAGTTACCCATAACACTAATGCCTTGACTGCACTGCACTGTAGAGAGAAGTAAAGATGATATTACAAGGGGAACCAGAACACATCAGCTGGCTCATCCACTTCTCATCTTAACCGTGGTGAGGTCTCATTAACAATGTTAGATATAAATTGAAGGAAATATTCTTAAGTACCACATAGTGAATTGAACTAGCATGCAAAAGCTGCTGCTGAAAAACACAATGTATGTGCACCAAAAAATTGTTATTTAAAAATATATAATCCGACAGAGCTTTTTTGGGCTTAAATGTGTACAGGAAGTTTTTGAATTTTAGCCACTAAGTCTTTCCAGATAAAACACCTGGGAAGAAAAAGTTATATTTGAGCATGTTACATATTAGTTATATAAATTACAGTTTCAAACACTTATGGGATTTTGTATTTACTCAAAAATCAACAAATATTTTTAAAGCTGCACTTAGAAGAAATCTAAACTTACCACGTAAGTAATATACAGTTTATTTACCCAAATTGCCTAAACTCCTCTTGTAACAAAACCAAGAAGAAAATAACCTTAGAGGAGAGGATATAAAGTGTGTTTAAAGATTAGGTTATTTGATCAGAGATCTTAAATACTAATATCTCAGCATCAATCACATGTAATAGCACAAGATTACTGCAGAGTGGAATTACTATTGCAACACTGTGATTTAGCCTACATACACCACAAAGGAGCGGGACCTTTCCGCTTACTGCCTGCAATACCCAGACCCAAGAGTAAAGAAAGGGACATGGGGCAAAGTCTCAACATAATACTCCAGGCAATTTTTGCTAGGCTTTACTTCCTTAAACAAAAAGAAGGGGTGGGATAGATATTGCAACTCTTAGGAGCACCTCTTGAGAAAAAAATACTGTAACAGAAATTATGCTTAATTATTACACTTCATTCTTGGTTGTATCAAAATCAAAATCTAACTTTTAAGGTGAATTACAGGTTAATTAATTAGCGTTTTAAAATGTGTACTTAGCACTATGGATAAACCTTACCCTGAAGATGATACAATTAAAAATTCTAATAAAAGATGAAATCTGAGATAAAAATCCCAAACACTATAATCATGTATTTTACACTAAAAAAAACCCCAATAAAAGCTAACTGCTTTCTAACATTTCAGTCAATATAGCAATGCAATGAAATTTATAACTTTATCAAGAATGATCAAGAAAACCTGAATAAATTATTTCATGAAGTATTATAGCAAGAAACACTAAAGGAAGAGAGTGGATAAGTAGAAATGTAACTAATTAACGAAAGAAAATCATTAAATTCTTAAGAATGAAATGCTGGGGAATACCCTACAGATGTGTGAGGGCAGATGCAATGTTTACCAAGCAGCAAGGGGTCCTCACGCCCTGTTTTGAGGGGCTCTGCGTGTCCCTGCACATGCGATACGGAGCATGCAGGTGTTTGAGCAGTGAGCAGGACTGCATGGGGTTGGAGAGGCTTCTGTCTATCTCCCCCTCTCTACCAGCACAAATACCTCTTGCAATCTCAGCATTCCAGAAAAGCTGCTTTTTTTACTCCGTCACCTAATAACTAAATAACAGTCTGGAAGTTTCAGCAGATCCCTCACTTACCTGCTGCATGACGGCCCGGCCACAGGCAAACGCGCTCCCGTACAAGAGCCGCGTAGCTACACTAGGCCAACACTGTCCCTAGCGTCTCTGGGGACCATTAGTCCAGGCCAGCACTGCTGTTGTGCAGTTCACACACTCAGGTTTTAACAGCCTGGATTCAGCCTCCGCTAGCAGAGGGAAACTGGTTCCCCAGTGGAGCTGATTTGTACCAAGGGCAGGAAGATCTGACACGCAGGTTCCTACAGACTTGCCCTGAACTCTATCTACAAATTGCAGTAACACTGGGACACTAACACTGGTGATCACCAATGCATTTCCATGCTCTAAGTATTGCTACACTGATGGTATTTGAGGAAATGCTCTGCTACTTTATGTTTTTGTAGGTAGAGGTACAGTGATTTCAATAATGTTTTGTTTTTCTGCCCTGACTCAGATCTGAAATAGGACGCAATAATTTCTGGCACATGTTGACTTTTTCTTAATGAGATAAAAGCAGATAATACCTGTTTTCCTTGGAAGCTGTAGACACGCAGTGCTACTGGTAACACACACAGTGCACATACAGAGGTGTTTAGGGAATCCTAATCCTAACCCAAGGAACCATTTCCTATTCTGTATCACAGAATCATAGAATGGTTTGGGTTGTAAGGGACCTTTAAAGGTCATCTAGTCCAGCCTTCCTGCAACGAGCAGGGACACCTTCAACTGCAGCAGATTGCTCAGAGCCCTGTCCAATCTGACCTTGAATGTTTCCAGGGATGGGGAGGTCAATCAAAATGCCTGGGGAGTACAAGCAGAATTTGAATTCCAAGAAATTTCTGGCCTCCTAATTTTCCTTGTCATTTCACACAGTCAGAAGGAGGGCACATTAACATGTGTAATCATTTGGTGTGGCTATAAATACCTCTCTTCCTTATCCCTTAGTTTTATATCAAATTTGTGTGGGCAAAGTTCATAATTTCATTTTATTTACTCATTGAATGATAATGATTTTAACAACGCAGTCTTATGGCTATGCAATTTAAAATAAAGATACGGCTTCAGTTGTGTATTTCTGGGTACAGAAGATTAATTACATTGTAAATTAAGTAATAATTGCACAAAATCATTTGTTGAAATCTGCTAACACATAACATATCAAACATTACCTAAGGTACTAAGCAATTTTGGGGTGAAGGTGTTATAAGGTGTAACAAATAGTTTATAGCAGTGATATTTAATTTTTAAGAAATGAATTAAAGTGTTTGAAAAACCTTCTGTCACTAAGCTGCCACTCAGAGATGTAACCTAGAAGTCACTTACGGACACCATACAGCCATGACGTTGTTGGCACTTGGCTGTACTGAAAGTCAATAACATGAGAATAAAGGGGTAAAAAGGGATGTAAAAATACAGCCAGAGCACGCCGCTGCTGAATGCGTGCCATTTCATAGCCATAATTTAAAGTGATCAGAAGGGGGGAAAAATGAAGCACAATAAAAATGGAAAATGTTAGATTAATGACACAGTCATTAAAATAAAAAAGGTGGAGTTATATGAGGAATGGATCTTATTTGAGTTATTGAAATTAAACAAGTTATTGTAACAATCACTTTAAAAATCACATTTTACTAAGCTCAAGAAAGGAATACAAAAAATAGAAATCTTCAAGGGAATATTTCAAATTGTCAGTGGCTTTAAAAAAATGATTTAAGGTTTTCTCTTGTATCTTCTCTTTCAATTTTAGAATTTTAGTTGCCATATATTATAATGGTATTTTAGCTATAAAAGTAGTTTTCCACTCACTGTTCTCTTGCCTTTCAAGGAGACAAACAGTTTTTCTCTCCTCTAAATGAGCACAATAAAATGGGTAAGCTGTCTGGGGAAAAAGAACCCAGACAAACTGGTGGTATAAAGCTCAACAGAAAAATGTGGTACAGAGAAGAGGCGATCTAAAGCATGTTTACTGTATGCCATGCAATTTATTCTGCCGGTCAGGTTAGACTAAGAGTTTCTTACTGCTGAACTATCGTTAACGTTTTGTGCAAAAACAAACCAATTGCTGCTGCTGTCCCTGACGCTGAGCCTTAAAGAAAGTAGGGGAGAAAAAATTGCGTGCAAAACTGCACCTTAAAAATGGTAATTCTGTAACAAGTATTAGTTAAAATCTGGGGCTGGATTCTGCTACTATTTCTTACAAACATGCTTCTGTAAGGTCTAGGGATGTCTACGTGTATTTCAGTAGACCGATTTTCAGCACTTCCATTCTTCTATCTCCTTGAAAACCTTCTAGACATATCAGTTATGAAAAGTTGATATCAAGAGTCAGCTGAACAAAAAATAGAATAAAAATGCAAACTACAGATGCATTTAGAAGAACCAAAGCTTCACAAGATTTTCCTCTCTCTAGTTGATGTAGGCAAACCAACAGATTGTCTTTGTCAGGCAGACCCTGATGGAGATAAATGTAAAGGCAGGAGTGCACGCCTAATTTTTACACACAAGCTGCAACCAGACCATGGATTTATGCTTCAAGGCAACCAGATTTCTCCTTGTGTACACTTAAACACTGCTGTTGCACTCAGTCCATCTTGTTTAAATGCCTTTAAAACCAAACACAGGCTCTGCCCCCTCCTCCACTCCTACTAATTATATACTTTTTTGTTTGAAGAAGCAAGCCCTTTATTGCTCATAATTTCAGCTATCACTTGCTTGGGCACCTTTTACAGATCAATAGCACATAGTTAAGTGGATGAAAAGGCTAAATGTGATTGTCATTTGCAATGCAAGGTTGCGTGTTCTCCCCTGCCCCCCCTAAGCTTTAAAGCACTGCGCTTGGATTTCATTTTAGAATGCTAAGTTCCCATTGCAGGTATACAGTAGCTCCACATCCAAAGCCTTTTGTCTTAAATTAAATATCTGTCATTTTTTAAGGCCAGAATACTGGCATAGGTTATAATAAAAACCAGAGTCCAACCTGCAATTTTACAGATTCCATTGCTGGTGGCCATACATCTTTGATGGCAAAACTACATTGGTTGTAGCGCCATAAAATCAATAAATATTAACCTTTTCTGACACTTTCTGCACGGATGCTTTATCAGTCGCTGTCAGGTGATAGAACAGTCAGTGATGTACTGTATTTTTCAGCTCAAAATCCATACCAAACTAAGAAATCAATGCAGATTAACAAGCCTTTAAATACAAAAATTGGTAATGAAATTTTGGTTCTATGTGATAAAAATTAAACCAAATCATGATACTACAGAACCATAAATTTATCACAGATACTTTTGGTGAGGTGCGAAACATAAATACAGTATTTCTATGGCAAAATAAGTGTGCTTGAATGACAGAGATTAAATAAATTGTTTCCTACTTTATGACATATCTATTCCATCTTACAAAATTAAAAACTTATCCAATTAGACAAAACTTATCTTTCAATATTATTCAGAAACTCACAGTCCTTACTTTGCTGAGAGACATTCACAACAGTTCAATATGCCTAAAGCTCCATTTCTAAAAAATCAAAGCAAAAAAAAAAAAAAAAAGAAAAAGTTTACTAGAAAGTGAAAATATGCTATTTAAGTTATCACCTACCACGGATAACTGTAACAATAACCACATTTAGATCTCTGAATTTTAGAAGCCTAAGGCCTTTAATTATTGGAAAACATCTTGCTGTGTACAATATGTACTGTAGCAGGGTACAGCATTTCAGTATAACAACATACAGACATAATTTGGATTGGTTCTGTTTCTTCCTGTTCAGAACACTGTGATTTCTTGTACATAACACAGTACTTGTTTACCAAAGCATTAGAAATTATGTGTGTTTGTATGCACTTCATATGAATATTTTTATTAAGATATAAGTCAGTCAGATGGCATGGCCGTTCCAAAACACTTCAGATTTCTTAAAAAATACCACAATATCTTAAAAGCTTAGGACACATGTTCTAATAATTCTTCAAGTATGGAATCTAGTAGTAAATCCTTGAACAACACCAGTAAGTGCTAATATGGGTCTATTTATATTCAGAACTTATTGAACAATGTGGACTATAATTTAGCTCCATTCATCCCATACGGCCAAAGTCTATTAAAAGCTATCTGTAATTTTTTCATCTATTTTCATGTTTCTTTCTGACAACACAGGTGGAGCATTGGTGTATGGGCAACAATTACGCAATTACCTGCTCCTAAAATACTGATGTAAATTAGTAAAACCTAACAAAAAATACAGATATGAATGTTCCACCAATATTTAGACAAGTCTGCCTGGTGAAGTCAGTAGCAGGCACCCAACAGTATTTAGAGAAACAGGGAACTGCTGTGAGAAATGTAATGCTATGTTATCTTATGTTATATTAATGAATGTTATTTTCAAATGCACTAAAAGTTTTATCAATATAAACTTTAAATTTTAAACTGAAGTACAATTTTACATTTGCCATTTCTTTCTGTAACATCTGTACTTCTACATTAGCCAGGAAAGAGACCTATTTCTGCCAATCAGCAGCAGAAGCAATCAGATTGCAAATTCTACAATGATTTTCTTTAAAAAATATTGGCAAAAATAACTTTAATCAGCTCAGCTTACTTATTAATGCTAATATGAAAGGATCCACATTTATTTTGAAAATCCTAGTTAGGCAAAGAAAGAAAGAATTAAAAAAGGCTGTGAGTTTAAGAAAAGACAAAGCCTACAAGCTGATAAAACAAAATTAAAAAAAAAAAAAAAGTCAAAAAAATGAACATGCCTCAAAGTGTCCCACGTCACAATGAGGACATGAGATTAGAGCATTATTTCTGCACACTGCACAGCAGACCCACCACAGAAAGCATGCACCGATACTGCAAAGTGGATGATCTTTAGGTTGGGAGCCACTTGTGCACTTGCAGAGCCACCTATTGTAACCTGCTTCATGCTCGACTTACCTTATACAAAATCATCCCCCCAAATCAAACATTGTGCCCATTTTTGGTGAGAAGATAGCTACAAAGTTAAAGGACTTGCAGAATGAGGAGTGCTATTCTCTCCAACAAACTATCATTAGTTCTCTCTGCTTTCCCAAGAACCTCAGGAACATTATACTGCTTATACTAACTTACAACCAGTTATTCTTTGTGTAACTAAGTACTCGGCTGGTATCCCCAACCTGACAAAATCTTTCTGCAACCGGTGACTCCATTCCATTTCTTCTTAGAAATTTTTTTGTTGCCCATCAGCTATGGAAATACCTTTATTTAACAGAAAAGCTCCATTTTTCATTAATTTCATAATTCTAGGTTTATATATTTTTGATTATTTTTTAAAATTTTCTTTAAAAATTATTCAATTTTATCTCAAAACATTCCAAGAAATGTATTGAATGAGTTGGTCACTTCCATAGGTCAAAGGTTTTCAGGAAACAGTATATGCAATGAACAGCCCTGCACAACTACAATGGAGAACAGAGGACTTTGTTCCCCTGCAGTTTCAGCACTCCTGATCTATAATACAAGTAAGGCTGCACTAAATTACAGATAACTGAGGTTTCATGATTTTCACACACTGATAAGTCTCTGACTTCATGTTTCAGGATTTTTGCTTGAGCAGGTGGAAGCAAAGACAACAACTCAGCAAATATTACTGAACATTTTGATAGTGGTTGAATTTGCTCAGAGAAAGGTGGATTACAAAAGAAGGGGCCAACAACAAATAATATAATACTGAACACAATTGGAACAGTAAGGATTTTTAGAGAAATCCTTCGCAGAAGAGGTTAAATTGAATTGACCTGAAGCAGCTTTATCCCACAGGTATGTTGTGGTGGTGGTGGCAGGCACCAATACATGAGGACTCCAGATAACTCACAGTGGCTCCTCCTTTTTACTTTTATCTTACTCATACATTCTAAAAGACTATTAAAACTATGGTTCTAAATGTACAATTGGTTGTTTAATAACCCCAAAGTCCAAATCTTTCTAACTCAATTCTGAGTTTCAGATGTATATGCCAAATCTAAAATCAATGTTAACTTGAAGATGTTTGCCTAAAAACTTCCAATGTCTCTTTAGATAACTAGATAACCAGGGGCTTAATTTTTTGTTGCTATCAAAGTATGCTTCCCTTTTATATTTCCTCTAGATACTATTACTTCAAAGTAGATCAGTTCTATTAAATCTTCTATAAACTCTGTTCTGAGAATTGTTATCTGCTATTACTTCCTAGAGTTTGAATAAGAAGTACCATTTGGGCAAGGTATAAAAGAGGTAGGGACATAGCTTAGCGTGCAATATCGTAGTTATATT
Source organism: Todiramphus chloris collaris (assembly GCA_025345505.1). Classification (NCBI taxonomy): domain Eukaryota; kingdom Metazoa; phylum Chordata; class Aves; order Coraciiformes; family Alcedinidae; genus Todiramphus; species Todiramphus chloris. The sequence continues at coordinate 1,075,339 of JANVCC010000276.1, read as the reverse complement.
AAAGCTTTTTTTTTTTTTTGTTGTAACTACATTATATAATATATTCCCAAACACTATTACTGCAACCAGCTCTTTCCTTTAGCTACACTACAACGACCACTAATGAAAAACTCATCCAGCAACAATAATCTAAGTTTCTGAAATGTTATTTCAGCAGGGATTGTGACACACAGTAACTGATCTCCTTCAAACATCTGAGAAGTCCTCTTAGCTACGCTACAGAAACCTGTACAGCATCTTTGTGTCTGGATGTTGAACACCTCCTGTGCTTCCCACACCACTGGTAGCCACTGGAAGTGCACCCCTTTAAACCAGCAGTGCCTTTCATCCAGTCATGAGGAGGCTGAACCAGTGATTTTATAATTATCTGAAGCCCAAAGTTTTCACTAATGCTCAGGTTCCTATGCAATTTATATGAAAATTGCAGTTACTTTAAAGTCCCTTCTTACCATCAGAGAAAATTATATGAAAATCATACTGTAATGACTCAGAATGAAAACATCTGAATTAAATCTGCAGTGGTTTCTTTAGTACAAACGATTCTTTGACATTAGATATTGATGAGCACGCAGTCTTTCCAATAAATGCAAGACCTGCATACAATATCTTAAATTCAGAAGATGTACTTTCTATCTTCCCATTTAGAAAACAGGGGTTCCCCACTAAGTGGCCCACTGGGAGTTAAGAGATATGATATCTGTCTCCATTGTTTTTTGACATGATACAAGAATTATAGACAGTTGGCATGTGATGTATTTATATGAGATATAGTTTCATATTAACGCTTTTATATGTTCACCAAGAAAGTGAAGCAATCTTTCTTCTGTGAGACTTCTACCTATCTTCATTTCCTTTAGTGCAAACAGTTATAGACAAGCTCCTCTTTGAACTGATAATTTTTTAGAGGTCATTCAGCCCATAATTTCAGGTCCTAGTCACTATCCTGATGGTCCTTCTTAGGAAATTGGACCCAGTGGGAACGTTTTTTCCTTCTGCTTAGTCTATGGGTCAGCATTTTCCTTCCCTTGTACTTCTTAATTCCCTTAAGTGGCAATTATTTAAGGCACAGTTAGAGAAGGTGCAATCTACATTCATCCAATAAAACCTAAATATTAAAAAGGACAGAAAAATCCAGCATGGTTACTAAGGATATATGGGAGAGCATTTAGCATTTGAAAGGTACCAAAGATCTGGTAAATGAAAAGATAGGAAAAATTATGAAGAACTATTGGAAGTAAAATAGAAATTAGAAGTACAAAAGAACACATGTATCAGACAGACAAGACATCCTACTTACAAAAGGTCAAGATCCAAGCTGCCACGTCAAGAAATTAATGGAAAGTCGGTGCAGCATACACTGGATCAATGAAAGCAAACAAAAAGAAAGCCCAAAAGAAATTTTAAAAATCAGCATGGAATGCCAATGATTTGTGATTCATTGGAGCAATTATTGCTGAGGGGTCTTCTCCTCACTCATGATCTGAAGTAGTAAAGCAGTGAGCACACAACTAACACTTGATTCAATCTTCCCATACTTAACATTACCTATGGTTGTTTCAACGCTTTTCTGACTCTGGAATTATTTGCTATTATTTGTGCCATTTTTTGTAGAGACCAAATATGGTGTAACAAGCAAATAATTATTTATGTACATTTTTTAAAATATAAATTGAAAATTCAAAGAATGACTCACAAGCAACTCAAAGCAGCTTTACAAATGTTAAATATTTAAGTTATTTATTAAGAGTAGACTCTTGTGGTGTAGGTTGCTGAGGTGTTGGTAGTGTCTCATAAGAAGTGAAAATTTTAAGTGTCTTCTAAATAATCTACAGCCACAGAGAAAGAGGCCAAGAGGTGGTGGCATTATGTAGGCAAAATACACCCTGCTATGTGGTTACACTGAAATATAGTGTCTCTATGTCTTGCAAGTACTTGTAGTTCAAATTCCTGATTAAATAATTTTTTAATAATTGGGATAACTATATTTATTATTTATGATTCTTTACAGATAGTTATTATTTATATTTTCATAGAAATAGAGCTTAGAGACAACTATTTATATTATATCATATATTAGCCATATATAATTATTTCTGCTATTTATATAATTAACTATATAATATTTTATGTGTCATCTAAAAAAGAAAGTTTTTATGCTTTATATATTAAAAAAATCACAACACATTTAAAATTAACATTTTCATTTTTTCTTCAAGATGCATCTTACACTTCACATTTACTTCAATTAACAAAAAAAAAAAGTTAAATTAAGAGCTTTATATTTCTTAGGATTCCAGGCTAACTTCCCTGGATGATACACTAAGAGATCTACTCTTAAAAGAGCTTCTTCTAATAGGAAAATAATGTAAGTGTTCAGTGTATAGGATAATCTCAACACAAAGATATTCTGAATTACTCATATGCAATATACATCTCTATTTTTTTATTAATTCTGTAAAGCTTGTGTCTTTTTGTTTATTTGAAAAGTTTTCTTGATGACCCTGACATCCCATTTTTTGGCATTCTTCTCAGGATTTACTGTTGATATTTGAATACTAATATTTCTTTTTATTACTTATATTTACCACATACTATTATACCTATATATATATACACCTACATATCTAGCAGAATTACATATTTTTGTCTTTCTAGATGGCTATAAAGTCTTAAGGGCTTTCTTCCACATCTGTACTTCTGTACTTTAATATTTCAGCCTTGCTTTAAAAGTTTTATGGTAGGATATCCTATTTTTAGCACCAAATAGGCAATAATGTGTCTCATTCTTTATGAAGGATATTTTATCTATTAGTCTAATGAAATAATAGCTTGGAGTAAGATTATCTTCTCTTCATCAGTGAACCTGACATCCCTGCAGAGGCAACAGTCTTTGCGAACACCAGCAGGGATCAAGGACGTGGTTACCACCTCAACACAAACAATTTGCAAAGCAGATGCCCGTCTGAGGGTGTTTGGAGGAAAGATACCAGGTGGGCATTAGAGCTCAAGAGAAATTTTCAAAACTGATCAGGGTTTCTGTATCAGCCAGTGTGGCACAGCCTCCTTCCAGGTCAGCTGAATGGTCCCCGCCTTGGAAACCAGGATGCCACAGGGAGGAATGATAGCAAAGCAGGCACACGCCAACACCCAGATTAAATTTTTAGACATAGGCAAAGAGATTCAAGCTGCGATAGTTCTTCAGAAACAAACGACAACTAAGAAATCCCCAGAGCAGTGGGCCTAAGGCAGAAAGGCATTGGACAGAATTCAGGTTTTTGACTACAGATGCCATTTGTGTTAAACACAGTATGAGTCACAGAATGGTAAGGATTGGAAGTGACTTTTGGAGATCTTCTAGTCGAAAACTCCTGTTAAAGCAGGTTCACCCAGAGCAGGTTGCCCAGGTACACATCCAGGTTGGTTTTGAAAGCCTCCAGAGAAGGAGACTCCACAATTTCTCTGGGCAGCCTGTTCCAGGGCTCTGTCACACTCACAAGAAAGAAGTCTCTCCTTGTGTTTAGGTGGAACTTCCTGTGTTCCAGTTTGTGCCCATTGTCTCTTGTCCTGTCACTGGGCATCACTGAAAAAAGCCTGGCCCCATCTTCTTGACGCCTGCCCTTTAGATATTGATAGGCATTGATCAGATTCCCTCTTAGTCTTTTCTTCTCCAGGCTAAACAGAACCAGGTCTCTCAGCCTTTCCTCACAAAAGAAAACCACTTGTGTAATGGCCCTGCAATTTATTGTCAAATGGCTTACGGAAAAATGGTGCACAACATGACAGACATTATGGCTCTACTGATTAGAGGTATTAGGACTTGTTCCAGACTTTGGTCTAGGCAATATTTTCCTTTTCCTTTAAAAATAGATTCTGAATTCTCTCCTTTGTCTTTAGTGAAATTCATGTCCTTCATTCTTATATGTGGATATCCACTTGTAGAGTTTAACAAAGATTAATAGTGGTAGTTTCTGCATATTAGATGATGTAATATGTGCATCAAAATATTTCAACACTTCCTTTCATGTCACTCAGCAGCAATACATGCTGACTGTTCAAGAAAAGCAACTGAGGGACTATGAAAGTTGTCCCCAGGCTCTTCAACAGCATCAGCAAAAGCTACATAGTAAAAAAAAAAAGGAAAAGTATATTATAATGACCTCATTTTTTTATTTACTTTTTTTTTTTTTACTTTATTTTCTACCTGGAAGAATGAACTCTACTATCATGATAAAAATACTGGCTGTGGAAGCTCCACTAGGCATACAAAGCCTTCTAATGGTGAAAGACAGTTATAAAAATAAGCAACTGACTTAGGTTTTACATTTTTTTTTTATATGTAGATTAATTTTTCCTGAAAGACAATAAAGACATAATCTACAGAGGTTATAAGGAACCTCATTTTCTCCTTTATAAACAGAAAATCATTTATACTAGGTTTTTATTTCAAGCACACACTAAAATTATTATTCTTCACAAAAGAGGAAAGGGAGTGTCTGCCAATCAACATGACACTCTATTGAAAGACTGGCACTAATAGCTATGACAAGAGCAAACCTGTTTGAAGCAGAGCTAAGGCTGCCTTTTTTCTTTTTTTTTTTTTTTTTTTTTTTTTTTAAGTATACCAGTCATCAAAAATAATGTTTCTTCTGACTAGAAACCCAAGCAATATTGTGCTATATCTAGCAATGATAGATCTTTTAATATTGTTTCAAATTACAGCAGTTAAATTATGTTACTGAAACAGTGATAAAGACTAAGAACATAACTATTCCAAGAGAAAAGTTAAATATGCTTGCAAACAAAACCATATATCTATTCTTTGGAGGCTTTACTTCAGGTATGAATTACAAGTTTGCAAGGGTACTCAATTGACTTGTGTTTAGATTATTTAATTGATAACTAGCATTCACTAATTTTACATTTTCGTACTTTGATGCTTTCAAAGAGTATAAGAGTAAATGGGCTTATATTATTTCATTTTTCCTAATTTTTTTTCAACTTTGTATTTTCTACTATGGAGTCAGAAGATGCAAAAGAAAGGGTAAGAAAAAAAAGTTAAAAGTAGAAAAGCATTAGGATACTAGCATAATTGCTATTACTATCAGGTTATGTGTGTCCAATTCACATTCTGAATAAGTCTGCAGTTTCTACTTGGCAATACAGTTATACCTTGATAAAATCACATAATAGATCACACCATAACTCTTAGCAATCAATTTTTGCTCTTAATAATTTGATAAATGTAGCTGTCAAATGGGATAAAGATCACAATTTTAGTTGGGATTAACTATTTGAAGTTTCAGCGTTCCATTCATGAATATTGCAACGGTTACAACTGATAGGATCACAATTTTGTCCCTTGATGATGTAATCATGTTGTGGGGTTGCTAGTATGGCCTTGTTTCTCAAAAGCTAAAGAAACTGAAAGAGAAATGTGTGGAGAGCACAGGCTTTCAAGCAGTGTACTTTAGAAAGTTTGGATAAGTATTTTTCAAACATGCGTAAGAGAGACTTTAGGGTAAACTTGTCTCATTTCCACTGCTCTCTGGAAAGAACTAAAACATGCTCTAACTCTGTTCCCCTAATCTAAAAAAGAGAAGAGCAGGATGTAGGCCCAGTTTAGTGAGAAGATGATCAAATGAACTGATTTTTCATCAATTTCAGATCTCAGCAGCCAATAACACAGTAAGGGAACTGCCAACCAGAAGAGTGGAATTTCATAAGGATTCTTCAAATACCTTGAATAAATACAGATGTATGTACTAATGTGTTTCAATAAGGATTTAATGACATACCAGAAAAAAAACCTTATTTTTAGGCAAGTGTTATCCCTACTGAGGTACAGATATTTCAGGCTCAAAGAGAGTAAGAAATTAGCACCAACGATGGGAATGTCACCTCTGTGAGAAAAATCACTTTGGGGGACTTAGGCGTCTCCTCAGCTATCCCTTTGCTATCACAGGACCTAAACACAAACATGACCCTTACAAACAGGCTGTAAATTAATACTGTTTCAAGAGAAGAAAGGACTATTAGATAATAGTCTGACTTCTGGTATATCAAAGTCCCTTAAATAACACTTAATTAATATTGCAGTGAACCCAGCAACCTTGGGCCCTCCTAAAACCTATCTTCCAGAAAGACATTCAGTCTCCTCAAGGCTCAAAGGAATGGTACAGGGATAATTTTTTCTGTTAGTTGTTGCCAGAGCTCAATTGACCTCATATATAAGTGTTTGTACCCTGTTTCTCATGTCAATTTGTCTGACTATGCTTTTAGTAACTGATTTTTCTTAGGCTTTTCTCAGCCAGATTAAAAGTAGCTCATGTCTGGTATTTTCTCCCTGTGAAGCAACTCATACACTATAATCAAGTACCTATCTATCATTTTGGTCATGAATTATGTAACTCTTCATGAGCACTAAGCATTCAATCACCATGTAGGCAGCCAACTGCCAAAACATGATCATCACGATCTTTGTTCTGTGGATGCCCAACCCCAGAGGCATCTATAATTTTCACAGAGGCACGGGCACACTGAAGCTGTACTTCCAAGCATTCCCTAAAACACATCTGTGCAGCGAGGGGAAGCAGCTCACACTTTTAGTTCTGTCAGGGTCCGTAAGAGTAAGCGATGCTCCACTCCTACTCACAGGGCCCATGGTGGCAGAGTCTCTCAGAACAGCTGGATAATCTGAGAACAAGCATAGTATTGCTTTTAAAGAAAAAACAGACTTACTGAGAAGTACAATGAATTGATCTGGCTTCCCTGATTCTTTTTAAATGAAAAGACTTCCAAGGAAGATTTCATATGACTGCTAATTCTAAATTAAGTGAAACATCTCCAAATTTTCTGTTCAAAGTCTTATGTAGTTCCCTAATCACACAGTTGAGTTGCGAAGCTGTTCTGAAACAAAAGCTTTGTGACTCGAAGGATGTAGGCATTGCACCTATTTTGCACATGAAGAGGCTCGGACAGAGAGCAAACCCACTGCAGCAGTCATTTGGTGAGAAGCTGGGTTATTCTGGCTTCCTGGAGTAGTGCTCATTCTTGGAGATCATGTTCAGTTTCAGCAATGTAGCACAGAAAGCAATGCAGAAAAAAACCCAGTATTATTGTGCAACTTTCAACATGATCATGAAAACAATAACGAGCAAACTGCTCCTCTGCTCTCTGAAGAGCTTTTTCCTTTACAGACAGTTTAGTACCCACAGAAGACTCCTATGCACAGAATGAGATTCCACAGTCTCTGCAGCTATTGGAATAATGGAGATGTCAAGCCATAGATACTACACTCTTTGGATATAAATAAAGCATCATAATAGTATCATAATGTTCATAAGACAAGAGCTCTTAAATGATGAACACTTAGTTCAAACTGAAGTTATCACTACACCAAGTGATGCTGCTCCAAAGCAGATAAAGCACTAAGTCAGCCAGAGTACTGATCCCTTCCAAGTTCTACCACAGGTACAGGTCCTTCCCCTGTCCCACTTGTCGAAGTACTGAAGCTCAGTTCAACTCAATATTGAGATGTAGCATCATTTGCATGAAAAAAACCTATCAAGACTCTTGGAAATGTAATGCATACAAGAATCAATCCAAAGATTTCTTCAGCTTACTTTGAGACTTGCCATATGGGCAAGTGCACATGAGCAACTTAGACAAATTATCAAATAACCTCATTTTTTTAAAAAACACTACAAAGATAGTCATCAACATGATATGACAATTCACTCACTTACTGTAAAGTTTTCCATTTGGAATGACAGATTTTCAGATTTGTGCATTGATGACAAGAATAATATGAATAGCTTCCACTAGAACCAAATTTCCTTGACTAAAACATTAACTGCAGGGTTCCTGAACTGGCTAATAAGCCCTCTTCTGTTCTAGAACAGCTATACAATCTATTGGTATCTTAAATGTGATTTTTTTTTTTTTTTTTTTAAGAAAACAATTTAATATTATGGATTATCAACAATCACTGGATTCCTGGATTTCTTTTTCAAACAAAATTTCAACTCCAACACAGACCTTGGGAAAATGGGTCAGAGAATATCAAGAAACAGACATAAATCTCTTAGAGAAGAGCATATAACGACATTCCATATTTTATGGTTTGTATAAAAATTAGAGGTTAAATGCATAAATTGATATTTGAAGTGTAATCTAGCAAATTCAACCCATAATTTTATGTGCAGATGCATTCATCTTTGTTGGTTTGTGTGCATGAAACACCTGCTGTTCAAATTAAATATATTTTAAAAGTTAAAGACAAAAGTACTCTCTAGATTGTTATTGATTTAAAATATATAATGATACTTCATAAGGTTTATAAGGAATATAATTGTGTAGCTAAGTATCTCCCTCTATGACAGAGCCTATAGCAAAAAGAGGAAAGAAAGGCCTGGTTTTGTGGCATTTCCTTATATCAGTTCTTCATATTATAGAGGATTTCAAAGATGAAGAACAGGAATTGCTGTCACCTCTCAACTACAGTACCATCTTTACTCAGAAGCTAACTTTTTCTGCCTTCCACCTCCCACAGCCACTCCCTTAGAAATGCGGCTTCTTCAAGCAGCAGCTGTTACTGACCACATAAAGCAGCACAGGAGCTGCCAAAGAAAGCTGTCCCGTATGCAATCCTGGTTTTGCTGGGATAGGATCACAGGCCAGCCATGATCTGCTGGCCACTAGCAGCTTGGAGCCAGCCAGGGCAGCTGCCCAAAGCTGGCTAGAGGTGTACCCCAGACCTGAAACCTTGTGCTCCGTATAAAGAGGGAAGTTTGCTGAGGATGGGGGGGACTTCCTTCTTGGGCTCCTCCTGACCCTGCTCCATCTCCCTTCCTCTTTATTGTGACCACTGTACGATTGCTGGGCTGAACATAACTGTGTATACTTTATATTGGTATTCGTTTGGCTGTTTCATTAAATGTTTCCATTTCAACCCATGGGTCTCCTCTCCTTTTCCTCATCTCCCCTTCTCTTCTAGGGAGGGGTCACTGGGTGATAGAGCAACTGCTATTGTTTAGCTCCAGATATGGCCTAAATGTAGACAAAAGCCAAACAGAAATTAGTATTAAAGCATAATACTATAAGGAGCATTAACTCTGAAATCCAACCAATAATCTTAACTTCACAGGCTCGATTTTTACTCCCAGTCACAGCCCCATTCTTGTCACGTTGAGGTGAAGGAGTTTCTGACTAGTCCTGCAAAGAGGCTGGTGTTGGCATCTGTCTCTTTGCCAGTGATGAGACTTACTCTATTTCTATTCTGCTCCAAGAAGCAAAGGGGCTGGCTTTCCTGTTTCAAAGCAATATTAGAACACAAAAGACAGACAAATATGTTTAAGTTAAAAAAATCGATCTTGTGTGACACTTTCATACTCCTATCATCCTAAAGGGTTCTATGCTGCGTTGCAGATTCTCTGTGGGTGCAGCCAGTGACCAATAAGTCATCGGTAATCGTGAACCAGACACAGAACAAATCTTATTTTGATAAGGAATGTTAGGCAGGGCACAGGAGCTATCCCCTCATTCCTCTAAAAATCTTCTCTAAAACCTTTAACTCTCAGATGTCCAGCAGTCGGAAATGGATTGAAAAGAAAAAATGAAAACCCCTTCAATGTAACTCTGATGTGAATTCACAATTATCTCCTAGGTCCTGCTTTCATAGTGTTTCTTCCTCAAAGGAAAGTACAGTATTGCCCTTCTAGCAACGGGATTACGCAAAGAGTATTTGAACACTTCTGTTGCACACCAATTCCAGGATAGCCTGGCAATAATTAGGTGACGACCAGTTCTTGCCTGTACAAATCTGTATTGCACAGGCAATCTTGTTTAGTGAAAAGGGATTTCTACAGTATAAGAATGAATGTATAGAAAATAGATATCATTAGTATACAACAGATTGATGACAGTTGCAAATACAAGCAAGCTGAATAGTTTTAACCACAGCATGCTGCAATGAGCAATTCATTTACCTAGACACAGTCTTGAATAAGTAACATGAAAACTTCCACAGGTTCTGTAATTTTGGAAAAATGTTAACGATTCTACCAGTGTTATAGCTCTGTTATGTCTGTTTATCTGTATATTGAATTTTTTTTTTAAATATTAAGTGGTATTAAAAATTTTTTTTTTTTTCATATTATTTTAAGTGGCATTATTGTAGTAAAAATCCAACTGTGCCTGGATTTAAGCTCTGAGTTGAATATTCCTTTACTTTAGTGACAACTCTGGTGAAATGTGATTTCAGTTTTCTGACCTATTTTGAAATTGGTATTTTGCCAACTGGCATTTTGTTTGCACATCCAGATATTATCCACCATATGCTGACATGACATGATGATTGGTTCCAAAATGAAGTGGAATACTTGGCAAATAGAAATATATGGTACAAATAATACACTGCCTCTAGTCAGGAAAGTGCGCAGTCATTTGGAGAAGACTGAGAGGTTTTTAAAGTAACTTGAGTGCACAGACCTGAATGAAAGCTCTCTGGGTCATGGTATTTTACAGGCATGAGGGTCTGAAAGATTATGAGATCAATTCCTTAGAGAAGAACATTCAAATCTGACACGGCAGTACTAACAGTAGTACATCAATGGAAGATTAATGTGCATCTTAGGGAGAATTTGGCCCACATAGGTTCTTCCTCCTCTGGATTCCCCAACTCTTTCTTCTCACCATCTGTTCTTTTTTTCCCCACTGCTCTGACGTCTTCCCGCCCAGTGAAGTCTAAGTTATCTGCCTCTCCTGAATTGAGATCATATTTCATTCAAACTCCAGCTTAATTTTGCATTATTTCTCCTAACTTCTTGCCTCTGAACTTTTATTTTTCTCCTAACTTGATGCTCCCCTTAAACTTCTGTAGTCTGTTGTGAGCTGTAGAATCTCTGAAAAAAAACTTGTTCCTAAACACACTCAATGTATTTCTTTTAATTCCTGTTTCCAAAAGCAATGTTTTTGTTTTGCATTGCTCCAGTGACTTCCACATGTGCACTCACTAGTGTAAAGCCTCAAAACATACATGTAAGTTATTGATTGATCTCTGCTGTTCTGCCTTCTGAAGCTGAACACTGTTTTTAGTGTGATGAAATATAAGCCTTTTTAAAGTGGTAAATCCATTCCCCAATATATTTCCCTAGGAATTTTGGGTTTCTGTTCTTGGGGGTACAGGGTGGGCAGAGGGACTTAATACAAATGTTAAAAACATATTTCTGTCTAAAAGTTCACCTAGATTTCAGAATGAGGAACCTAAATAGCATGCACTTCTGATGTTTATGTGTTGTACTGCAAGCTCTGCCTGTGAAACATGAACGGACCTCAGCGCTTACCGCGTAACCTTCATCCCTTCTGAAAACTTGAAGAGGATTAAGCCCATTTTAAAATCATGTTCTTCTTCACAATAAATGATAATAGTATAACAACTACTTGTCTTATTGCAATAATTTAAGATATAATAAATTTAAGAAAGCTCATATAGAAAGAGAAGAATCTGTAAGCGAAGGGAAGGATGACCTTACCAGCATGCAAGTACGCCAGATCAGGATTTTCAATGTCTGGGTGTAGGTCTTTCAAGTGGTTACGAAACTCCACAGGGATATTGGTTCCATAGTCACATTTAGGACAGTTATACATTTTCACTCCTTCATGCTTTCCTGTATGTAAGATGTGTTTACGGATATTTTCAGCACAGTTAGACCTAAAATGTGATTGAAAAAAAAAAAGAAATAAGTTATATAGCAATTTATTCCTTACTAGCTGTTAAAATAAAACTTGGTGTTATAACAGAAAATATGTAGTCATCACTCTTTTTTACTATCTGCCCAATTTTTCCATCCTCTTAGGTTTTCCATAAATGTTGTCCTTTGCATGAAGGCTCCCAAAGCTGTTTCAGGTTAACTGAGCAATACATCTGAATTGGAAGCATTCAAAAATGAACAATTATTTTTACATTTACTGAAGTCTTAATTTTTATTTTTCTTGATGGTAGTGATGGACAGAAATTAAGCAAAAATCTTTAACTTAGTAAATGTGAAATGCACAGATGCCTATAACATTCCCAGTGGAGCTCTCATGAAACTTGCCCACACAGTTCCTAGACTGCATGAGTGTTGCTATGAATGATTTTTGTAAGGATAGTCCACCAACTCTCATCTCACCTATGAACTGCTCCTAGAAAAGAGACTTGAGTTGTTCAAGTTTATACCTTGTTGAAAATACACAGATTCTAATTTATACCTTAAATACAGCTTTTGTGGGCACAGTGGTGTTTTCATGCATAAAAGTCAGAATACATATACAATTAGTTTTATGCATTTCAAAGAAATGCTTCTAATAGTATTTCTGAAAAAAGTGAATGGAAAAGTATTTCACATTTGTTTTACCCAGAGATCCATGACAGTAATTTTTACTTTCCAGTCTTTGAAATTCTGCAGTCTTATTCCAAAATTATTTTGCATTAGAATTTCCTACTTATTCAAAGCCTGCAATGAATTCCATATAAAATATACTGCTGCTTCATTTATTTCTATCAGAAATAACCATTATATTTATTCTTGAATCAAAATAACAGCCTGTGTACAAGTATTTTTAGACTTTCTTAGTACTGTACAATATTAATATGTTGAACAAAGAATAATAATACAGTTTAACTGAAAAAAGTACAAACACTCAAGTGAACTACATAAATAAATAACACTTCACATATATTCAAATAAGACAACAGTAGCATTTTGAGCACCTGATTGTTTACCTGTCACTATTAGAAATACCACAGGAACAGGCACCTAGAAAAAGGACCCCCAAAATAAACTGGAAGCAGCAGCTTGAAATTCTGTTGGAGTGCTTGTCTCTCCCTTGGAGATGGTCAGAGTAAAGCTGATATCTGCCTTACGGTGCTGCCAAAGCTCACCCTCTGTCATGTCCATCTGCTATACACCAGTATAATGATCAGACTCCTGAGAACGTCAGAGAAGACACTTACGTTCACTGAAAAATATGGGAAATACTGGTCCTCAGTATCTTTCAGGATTCAGCCCTAAAAAAATCACAATGCTTGCAGATGTTGTTAAAATGAAACATGTATTTTATTAACAAAAAAAAAAGGGGGGGGGATAGTCTACACTACAATGAAAGCAGGAGACAGTCTGGTGACCTTCTATCATGGGTTATACTTTAAAGGGCAGTAGATTAAAGCAGAGCATACAAATCTGAAATAAAATATCTGTGTCCTTTTAGCTCAGCTCTCATACTATGTTAAGGAAAGATATAAAATTTTCTTTTACTTTGAAATATTTCTGTGAAATATATAAAGGATCTGTGGAAACCTGTGTAGGAGTTGTGAAGAAAACCCGGCCAGTTCAAGTCATAAAAGACCAGATCTATCTCCTTTGATTCGTGAATTTGCTCCAACCACTTTAAACGGAGCAATCCTCAAGTCTCATTTATTCACTCCTCAGTAAGTATCTGTGACTAAACACACCCACATAGTGATATATTCATCAAGGGAAATAAAAATTATAAAAAAATATATTTTTCCACGTGGTGAGGTGAGAAAGGCTTGATCAGAAATGAGGAACATGAGATCACAAGTCATTACAAATGGCCTCTCGTATTAGGTTGCGTTGCAGGAAAATAAGCCACAAAGGTAACAATTGGCAAATCCAAGCACTTTTGAAGCTAAAATGACAAAAATATACCGCTCATACAATGTTTTTTTTACTACTTAGTGTACTTCGAATGTCTGTTCTATAAGGACTCTTCGCCTGAGTACTGTGCAAGTGATATTATATGTCTGACAGGAAAAAAACCAACAGAACTCTGTATATGTTCCATCAATTCATCTCTAAGAGACAAACACAGAGCTCTGTGATTTTAAACAGCACTGTATTTTAATTAAAGCTATATAATGATGAACATCTACTTCACATATTAGAGGGTTGCAGTAGTGATGATAGTTAAGCATTTGACAGACTTCGTGTTATAAAATTCACTTCCAGGAGTTTTAAAACTTTGAGATGAAAATTTCCTTTGTTCTGAAATTTGGCAACTTAGAGCCCAGCGCAGAAGAAATTGAGTAAAGTCTTTCTGATTTTTGAGTTCTGCTCTGAATTTAAGCCACAAACAAATAAATGAAGCTTTGAAGAGGCTAGCTTGTATTCCAGTAAGGATCAACCAGAGGTTTCTAAGTTAAATTAGTATTATAATTTCTTAATGTAAGCATGCTTTTGACCTTATGATCCATTTCCCATTTTGAAAATCAAATGTATATATTTCTGGCAATGTTTCCATGCTCTTCAATAACATGAAGGGGACTCATTAGAGAGACTTAATTAGTCTAAAGCTACAGTCTATGGGTTTATATTCAAATTCAAAGCTGATGCAGAGAAACACAACAGAAATGGTTTTATTTCACAGTTTACAGCGAGTCTCCTTATCAGACATAAAGAAAGGTTTGAGACTCGATGCAAACTCTGCAACAATTCTGTGAAAGGGAAGTGGAAAACCTCTACAGAGTTTTCAGTGTCCTGTCAGTGCTACACATGGTGAAAGAGGAGATGGGATGTGTTGGGAAGGCACGTTGCAGATGAACAGGAAATGTGAGGAGCTGAAAAGCTCAGCCCATACTTCCCCTGCCAGAAGGCTGTACGACCTCCTCCATCAGAGACTGATATACTGGGAAGGGCACAGGGCCCCTTTCCACTGCGCACATCCAGGAGAGCTCCCACGTTTCTGAAAAGGACAAAGCTTTGAAGGAAGGGAGAGAGATTTCTCTCCTGAGAAATGCAGCTACTGCTTAAGACGAAAGGAAAACCTCTTTTGTCTGAAGATAAAAAAGGGCTATTTTCTCTCGTCTTCATCGCACAGCAATGCGTTTACATTGCTGCTCTAACTGCATGTTTCATATTGTCCTTAGAAGTCCATCCCCGTCTTTCTTTTGCTGCTCTAAATAAAGGTTGATTGCATATTCAAATATAAATTGGAAATGAATTGTTAATTGTAAAATTGTACTTTAGTCACAGAATCATAGAATGGTTGAAGTTGGAAGGCACCTCTGGAAGTCACCTGGTCCAACTCCTCTGCTCAAGTGGGGACACCTGGAGCCAGTTGCTCAGGACCCTTTTCAGGCAGCTTCTGAATATATCCATGGATAGAGACTCCCCAGGCTCCCTGGGCAACCTGTGCCAGTGTTTGATTGCCCTCACCATGATAAGGTGTTTCCTGATGTTCAGAGGGAAACTCCTGTGTCTCTATGCATGCCCATTACCTCTAGTCCTGTCATTGGGCACCGCTGAAAAAGAGCCTGGGTCCATCTTCTTTACACCCTCTCTTTACTGATGTCATCCCCCTGAGTTTTTCCTCCAGGCTGAACAGTGTCAGCTCCCTCAGCCTCTTCTTATTTGAGAGAGGTGCTTTAGTGCCTTCATCATCTTAGTGCCTCTTTGCTGGATTCTCTTAAGTATGTCCATGTCTCTCTTGTACTAGGGAGACCAGAACTGGACACAGCGCTCCAGGTATGGACTCACCAGCATTGAGTAGAAGGGAAAGATCACCTCCCTTGACCTACTGGCAGTTATCCTCCTAATGCAGCCCAGGATACAGTTAACTTTATTTGTCACAAGAGCAGGTTGGTGGCCCATGCTCAACTTGGTGTCCACCAGGAACCCAGGTCCTTTTCTGCAAAGCTTCTTTCCAGCTGAGTGGCCCATAGCATGGAGTGATGTGTGGGGCTGTTTTTCCCCATGCCCAGGACATGGCACTTCCCCTTGTTGAACTATGTGAGGCTCCTGTCAGCCCATTTCTCCAGACTGTTAAGGTCCCTCTGGATGACAGAACAACCCTCTGGTGTACCAGCCACTCCTCCCACTTTTGTGTCATCTGCAAACTTGCCGAAGGTACACTCTGCCCCATCATCCAGATCACTAATGAGGATGTTGAAAAGAACTGGACCGAATATTGACCACTGGGGTACACCACTGGTCTCCAACTAGACTTCAGGCCACTGATAGCCACCCTCTGGACCCAGCTGTTCAACATAAGCCATGTACCCAAAAAACATCTAAGTTACTTTTGATGTCATTGTTACTTTGTAAGCAAATCTTAGAATACTGTTAACAACCTAGATAGGAACAGGATACCACAGCAAAAAAAGCTGGGTAGGTACTGTAACAGCGAATAGTCTTCAGCTTCCGATGGGCATCTACAGTGGCACCCTACCACAATGAGGCTCAAAACTTCTCCACAACAGGGCCCAAAGCAAATTTCCCTATTGCAAAGATGAGAACAAACCAGTTTATTCAAGTTTTCAGTGGTGACTGTGCTTGTGCAGGCATCATCCATAGAGTGCCAAGGAAGCCAAAAGCCACAACCCTCCGCATGCACATCTGCTTCTTAGCAGCGTTGATCCTCTTCACTGGGAGAGTGGAATGAACTAGAAGTTTAGGAGTAGCATAAAATGCCCAGACATTTTGTCAGCATGAGAAGCTGCTGCCTTACTTACTGTCTTCTCTCTCCCATTGTTTTTCTCCTATCCTTATCAATATCAGTTCTATTACCAAAACATAGGGCATTGCATTAAGAGCAAGAACCAGAGCACCCGGTCTACAGACAGGGGGAAAATACACACTCCTAATGCATGGGGCAAAAGTTCTCACAACTGCCTTCCTTCCTAAGCCAGAAAATGCTATTGATCCTCCAGCCCCCAACAGCAGTATAAACGTGCCCCATATGAAGACATTTTCGCAGTTGCATTGGCAAGACATAGTGTGCCACTGACCACATTCCTCAGCAAAACCAGGTCTACCCCATTGGAAACAGCAGCACCGCTGGGGGTTCTGAGATGGCAGGACACAGACGTGCACCGTGCAGAAGGCAGAGGTGGGAGTTCAAAGTCAGCAGCAGGGAAACACGGGTGGAATGACGAGCCTTAGAGCAAATTTGTGCTGGGTGGGGAATTATCAGCCTGAAGGTTGGTCCCCACAGCAAGTGCTGTCTGTGGTCATTATTCCCCCATCATCTCTTCCTTCTCTCCCATCTTGCTGGGCTCAGTCAGGCTCACCAGCAAGCAGTACAAGATGTAAGAGGGGATGGATTTGGGTAGCCCTTCCCCACACAGAGGGGCTCAGCCCCAGCCTCACAGCTGGATGCAGGGGGTTGGGCTCTGCCATCCTCCCAGCCAGCGGCACTGCTGGGGCTACCGAACACCAGAGCTATTTGCTGTCCTCATCTTTTATGTGGCATGTTGGATAGAAATCGTGAAGCAAGAGAAATTCACACATCATCTTCTGTTAATCCTAAACTTGCTCATACAGAATAGGAGTGCTTCTGTATTTTCTAAGGGTTTTGTACTTGAGAATGTATTAACATTGTATTCGACAGATAAATGAAATATAGCAGGAAACAACCTATTTTTATTAAGATGTTATACTAATAGGGAACTGAAATTAGAACACTCTTCCATTATGCAGTGCCTGACATTTTCAGAAAGATGCTTACTGCAAGACATGAAAATGGAAGGTTTCAGAGGCACAAATGAGGCAAAATGTTAATTATCTAGCCCACTAAGTTTTAAAAATTTTAGCACCTTGTAGGGCTCTTATTTGCACAAAATAAACCTTTTTCAAAAGGTTTCTTCAGGACACTAGGCAGAAACATCCTCTTTCCGCAAAGAAATGCATATAACCTAAAGGACTTACAGCAGCTCCATGGATGTCACTATTTACAGCATAAAAACAAACACAGGGATACAGCCAACCGATTGAAAAGATTTCTATTTTTCCCCTGTTTGTCAGTATGAATCAAGTTCACTCTCATATGGAAAGCACTCTGAAGGTTTTCTGCACTGTTTATACCCTGCTATGTAATCGGCACGAAGTACACAGAAATTGCAGTATTTTGATTGAAAAATAGCGAAGTCCCCAGATACTTTATTCCAGAAATAAAAGCAGTTATGATGAAAGCAAACTTTTCATGAAAGCAATATGTATCATCATAGATTCTTAACCTCAGCTACTCACCAAAAATTTGCAGGTGTTTCTTTCACAGAAAATACCATCTAACTTGGAAACCTGACTTTAAATCAAAACTGCAATAATGTGATTACACTAGAAAAGGAGAGCCATAGATTTTAGAAACACAAAGTGACAAGGAACATTTAGCTTGACCTCGTGGATAGCACTGTTCATAAAAAGTTTGCTCAATGATTCTTTCCTCAAAGCCTAACTCTTTTTGGTACTAAACCATCATTTACTGAGGCACACCGAAACCTGATGGAAAGCAACAGGGAATCATAGGCATACATTGAAAATCACAGGCAAATTACTCTATAGTTGATCCCTCTTGCTTTTATGAACTGTCGTATTTCTTATACTCCTGCAACCATCTGACACTTGGTGTTGCATTTCCAACACATTTTGTTCAGCTGAAGAATCCTCTGCTATCTGGACCTCTAGTGGATGAGCTACAGAGACCCAGTTCATTTCCTCACACTCTGGGAAACCATCAGAGTCTTCCTAAGAACTTTTCAATTGTAAACATTGCTTTAAGCTTTGAGGATTAGAACACATTTCATACCAGAGCTGCATAGATGGATGCCAGGACTTTCCTCATGCTCAGCATTCTCCAGTTCCAGCCAGGAGCTCTGGGAGCTTCTGGATATTCCTCCAAGCACCAAGAGCTCCTGTTCACTCATTTAAATGCAGAAACTTTTCAGGTTATTTTCAGCATTACTGCTTCACCAAATACAACCCTTCTAGCCTGCCTTTATTTCTTACCTCTATTAAACTGTATGAAAACTAGCATTCAGCAGAGTGACAGTAAACAACCAAATGGGCAATAGTTTGTTGACAGGAAAGAAATAAATATCTCAATCTGTGGTAATTACATTATATGAACAGGATTACTCAATCAAAACCTTCACAATGACAGTCACTCTGCCCAACATCTTCTAAGCAAAAACCCAGACAAACAAACCAACCAAAAATTCCTCCCAGCATACTCAAGATTGATTTATGTTTCTGTTTTTAAAATAAACTAAACTGATTGCCAGTTAACACGAAGTAGCTACATTATGCACAATCTGCATAGACCACTGGTATTCAGTTCAGACCACAAGTTTAAAAATTAAAGTACTGGCTTACCTCCTCAGTGCTACAGGTCAATGCAGTATTGCCAAGAAGGAACAAAAAATAGAAAGTATTTTTGGGCATGATGTTTTGCCGAAATATGCTGAAGCTAACATTACAAAACTGTAGCTATTTAGAGCTTAACACAAATATATAACATGTATATGTGCCTATGAATACAAGAAATGTGGTACCTTTCCATAGAATCATAGAATAGAATAATAGAGTATTTTAGGTTGGAAGGGATATTTAAATGTTATCTATCCCAATCCCCCTGCCACAGGCAGGGACATGTGCAACTAAGAGCAGGTTGCTGAGAGCCCTAACCAACCAATGGTTCCACACATGGGGGATCTACCACCACTCTGGGAGCCTGGGACAGTGTTTCACCACCTGCAGTGTAACAAATTTATTCCTTAGATCTAGTCTAAATCTATCCTCCTTTAGCTTTAACCATTACTCCTTGTCCTGTCGCAACAGGCCCCCGTCTTTCCCACCCCATTTAAATACTGAAAGGCCACTATACGGTCTCCCTGGAGCCTTCCGTTCTCCAGGCTGAATAATCCCAGCACTCAGACCTTCTTCACAGGAGAGGTGCTCCAGCCCTCTGTTGATTTTTGTGGCCTCATATTTTCTCAGTCTTCTTATTACTAGCACGCACCTTGGTTACTTTTTCCTTGCTCTTTTCTTTTAAAAGCAAAAATCCTACCTTTTATTTAGGTTTTAAATGACTGGGGGAACAATCACATGAAGAAAAGTGCTAGTGCTCTGCACCCAACCTCAAGTACCAAGTGACTTATGATACTATTGCCAGAATTAGCAGCATAGAGCTCCTTGAGAACTGAAAAGGTGAACTACAACACAGTCATAGCCAGCTAAACTCTGCCTATGTCACTGCTGGCAAACATTTGTCTCTTCTGTCACAAAGAGCTCTGGTGGACAGTGCCAAAGAACTGCTGGGGGACAGCGACATCTTCACCACTGTAGCTCTTTCCGCAGTGAATGTTTGCCCACAGCTGATGTTGTTCAGCCACACCAAGCTAAGCAGACCAAAACAAACATCCCAAGTGCCATACAGATACATGCCCAGCAATCTGGTGGCCACACGTGCTGCCACGTTTTACACGTACTGCCATGTATGGCATGTATTGCCACTCAGAAAATATGAAGTAGCCCATAAAAGAGCGTACACTACATTTACATGCTTTAATGAGATTTTATGATACAGTCAGTTTCACAAAGAAAATAATAAAAATGAATTTGGGATTTATTCTGACAGGATTATAGTAACACCCAGGGATAATAATCGTAATGTTTTCTGCTTTTCTACATTTATAGCACTGCGTTTTTTTCTGTAATGATCTATTTGTTATGACATACAGTATGTGTGACAGATGTCCAATGCTGGCTCCTAAAAAGTAGCAGAGCTCTGTAGGGAAGCAGCAAAAACTTGTGCGTCAGCACTGAAAATGATGGAAGATTGATAATTACTGCTTGTGTCTCAACTCCCTTCAGCAGAGCAGCGTGTCCAAATTGTAATCTGGCTACAGAATTACTGCTATATTTACAAGGTACTGGAAGAAAAATTCCCAATTTCAAGTAATTGATCATTTACAAATACGTGTGATACAAGCAGTTGATTATGATAGCCAAAGTGCACACTTTTAAAATCAAATTCAGGGTTTTGGGGGGTTCAGAAGGGAAATAAGAAGCGATATACCCTAGTCTTGGTTACTTCTGAAGAATCTGTAAAGCCAGGTTA
This sequence comes from Todiramphus chloris collaris, assembly GCA_025345505.1. NCBI lineage: Eukaryota > Metazoa > Chordata > Aves > Coraciiformes > Alcedinidae > Todiramphus > Todiramphus chloris. The sequence continues at coordinate 1,054,444 of JANVCC010000276.1, read as the reverse complement.
TAACCCTGCACAGGGAACAACCAAAGTATAAAACCAGTGCTGACATCTGTACCTACACTAAGGAATTTTCAGTCAGAATATTTATTTCTAGGTTAAAAAAAAAAATAGTAAAAGGTTTAGTTCACAACACATTTCACAACAAAACCTGAGTTTTTCAGAAAAAAAAAAAAATCTGATTCCAAGGAAACAGTGTCTTCCTACCTTAAATACTTCCATTAATTCTGCTTTCTAAAGGAAGAGAAAGAAATAAAGAACATTTTAGACAGAAACCTGCAAATTATGTCCAAGCTACTAGACTTGGGAGGAGCAGGCTGTAGAAAGGCAGGGACACATGATTCAGCTCTTGACCTGTGCCATGGTCCCGGCTGCTCTCAGAGGTTCTGTGCAGGGCTGGGCTGCTCAGCTTCTGAGTCTGCCCAAGTAGCTCTGTGGAGAGTGCCTCGGTGCCTCCTTCTACTGACTAGAGAAGAATAAAAAAGCGAAACCAAAGAAAAAGCAGTTTTTCCCAGGACTGATCTGCTGCTGAAAACTCTCTGTAAGTTTTGCTAGAACTCAGGGCTGCAGGCAGAGTGGGCTCTGTAATGGCCAGGCTCAAGGGTCTGCTGGACCCACCTGCCTGCAGTGTGAGGCACGCAGAGGTCTGCCGTGCACCCTGCGCTGCTGCACCGTGTCAGCCAAGGTTTAAGTGGCAGAAAGAGCAGGTGGAGTTCATCTATTTCACAGTAACTGAGAATAATCACTCCATTGTTCATGGGCTTCCTCCCTCCGCCTTTCCTTTCTTGTTGGAGCAGATGGCATAAAAGAGAAGTTGGTCTGAGAAACAGCATCTCTGCAGTGGTGTAAGGAGGGAGACCAGGCTTTAAGTATCATAGGCCTGGATTTAGCAAGGTACTTATGCACTTGTACAGCTTAAGTACAAGCAGCCCCATTGACTTCAAAAGAATGACTCACAAACTTAAATTTATGTACATGATCAAATACTTCGCTGAAATGAGGCCATGGAAAGCATCCATTTGAAAAAAAAAAAGCTAGGATGAATTTAATTGAAGATACACATTTCCTTTCAACATCAATTTTTCCCCCTATTGTACTTCTTTTAATGACTGCATGAAGTAACTGAACAGTTCTGTAGAATCTGTTTGTTTAGGAACATAAAGTTTTCCCACAAATATAAAAATGCAGATAGAGCCTAAGAAAGGGTGTGGAGTCTATAGGCTGCACAAGATGAAAGTGGACTCCTAATGTTGATGGAGTCAGAAGTGATAGCAACAGACCCTAAAGGCTGCCTGTCAATCCCAGATGCAGATGACACTTCTTCCAACTGGCCTTTGTGTCAGTCCCTGCAGCCATTTTTGTGACAACACAGCTCCCTAGAGGGTAGATCCTGTTGCTTTGCAGCCTGGCTTCACACCCAGGGCACTGTGGTCTGTAAGATCTCTGCTCAAAGTAGTTTTTTTTTTAAATGCTAATACATTGCCTCTTCTTACCCTATCCCAGCCCCAACCCTCCATGCAAAAAGAGATGGTTGTTTTCTTCTTCATTTCAAAGGTTCCAATTTATCAATGGAATAGGCATTAATTGTCTGAAAGATTCACTTTTTGTTACGCATGCCAAACGTACTTAATAAAATCCCCACTAATAAAATTTGCAGATGACATTGTAATTGGTGGCATGATTAAGAACAATGACAGTGCAGTCAGACAGAGCAGTTTCACATGCCAGGCCTGGCCAGTCAAACCATGTACACACTACACATCAGGGCTCCCACCTTTGCACAACGTGCGCAAGTAACTTAGAGAATGCAGGAATGCTGTGAAGAGCTGTGACACTGAAAATGATATAGGGATTAGTGGACTGGTGGTTTAATGTGAGCTTCAGTGTGGTACTGCAAGCAGAAAGGTCCCATGTCATCTTTAGATGTGTAAGCAAGGAAGCAGCAAGCAAATGTAAGGATGTAACATGCTTTTTATGACACCAAAGAAACTAATTCTAGAATACCTACTCCATGGATTATGGCCTACATTTAAAAACCGAATCAAACAGCCACAAAATTATTAAAAACAGAAATAAAAGTTAAGGGGGAAAAAAAACCCCAAAACACTTAAATGAAAAAACAAAAACAAAACAACAAACCTCTGGTTTTGCTTATTACACTTGAACTTGGGGCATGAGTAACTTAACAGGGAGCAATGTGTGATGAAGGGATACATTAGCTTAGAGAAAACCTGTAACAAAACCAAAACCAATGACAAGTTACAGTCAAATTCAAATGTGAAATAAAGCACTATTTCTTTAGCACTTGCAGCAATTAACCTTTCACACAAGGGGAGTGGGTTCTCTAGCCTTGGATGTTTTCAGTTCAAACCCAAACATCTTTCTAAATGATAAAATTTAGTCAAATGCAAGAGGATCAGTACAGAGCAAACTGGAAAAAAACTATGCAGTTTGTTTTATGTAGAAGGTCAGACTAGCTGAGCTTAAGGCTTTTTCTGGGCTCAAAGTCTACAAGAAGTACAGTTTAAGTCTGAAAAATGTCATTGTGAGGTCAGACACTTATTGTGTTTCCATGATGTCATGGAAATTTGTTCAGTCTGCAAATTAAAATATATTCTTCCTGGCTGTCAATACTCTAAAACCATCTTAGGTTCTCAAAGTCAAATTTGGTTCTTTAGTTGGAAGTATGATTAATTATCTGATCTAAAACTGCCTTGAAAGTATATATTGGAGAAACATCATTCTCTTCAGATTATGTCCTCATAATGCCATTGTCTGCACAAATATAAGTAAATGCAGCATTTGGCTCTGTACTTTGAGCTTACTTCACAGTCATCATTCACCCCAGGAGAACTGATTTTAAGAGTAGGGAGCAAGCAAAATTTTTTCGTTCCTACAAAAGTACATTTGCTTACAAGGATGCCCCACTGCTCAGTAAGAAACTAGTTTTCATGTAGCTAGATTTTCACAGTAGACACACATCAGTAGAACACATCAAGTTCAATGTGCTGTGTACTTCACCAACAGATACTGAAATGGAATGCTGTGAATGAAAGCACTGAACTATGTATCTGACTTACCTAGCATACCTAGTGCATATATGCAGAGCAAAATGTATAAGATGTTCTAGCACTTCTATTTCAGACTACTCAAGTCCCAGATAAGCTGTCTTGTAAAAGTATTAGCTTAAAATGGGACCACCCAGAACAGATGAATTACCATTCTTTCAACTATACAGAATGTCTAAATATTAGTTACAGTATTTTAAGTAGATGAGAAATCAGTGCAACATGGTAAAGCTATTGATTAAGAAGAGCAGGAACTGCCTGAATGATATTGCTTCAAAGGGCTGATCTAGTACCTAAGAAGAAAAAAAAAATAAACACTAGGGAAAATCCTTCTGAATGCCAATGAAATTCTGCCACATTGAGGAATTTTACAGACCAATGCCAAAAAAAAATTATCCTATGATCATGGATGAAAAGGCTCGTTCTTAAAGAAAAAAAAAACAAACAAACCACCACATGAAAACAAACCACATCATATTACATGAAAATAAACTTCTTTCATGTAATATAGATAGCGTTAGGGACTTGTCTTTTTTTTTTTCCCCCACAGAGGGTTAACATGAAAAGAGGGAAAAATGGCAAAATATGAAAGTTGTTCTTTGGCTTCATTTTTCACATTCCTGTATCATACTACAGCAGAAACTAATGAACTTGCTCATCTTCGAAAGCCCTTTTGCATGCTGCTTCCTTCACCCTTCACTCTGATCCTTGCAGATCTTCCCAATGCATGTGCCAATTTTACTGGTATAATATGTGCACTTTTATTAGTTGTGTTCTGATGATTTCTACTGAGAGATACTTAAAGCTTATACAAGTCAAAAACTATTTTATCACTTCTGAAGAAAACTAATAGGGCAGAGTCACTGAATGATAAGAGAGAGAGAGACCACTGAATTTATTTAATAATCCATGTCCATTTCACAAAAATGGCCCGTGTAATCCTTTTAAAAATAATAACCTGTTCATTTCAGACCTTGCACAATGCTTCCCTTTGTCCCTTGTAAGTCTCTCAAATGTCTTATTTTAAAGGAATATATAGTACTCCCGGAAGACATTTTCCCATTTCTATTCTCTTCAACTCCTGTGAGCCCTTGTTCTGTGTGATAAGGCAATCTCCTTCGGGATCTGAGCTGTGTAGTTTCGCACCACGAGTGACAAGGACTCGACTTGAATAACTGCTGTGCGCAGGTTGTAATTATGTCAGCTGGAGTGTTGAACAAGGGGACTGATTAATGTGAGCCCCAGCCCAGGCACAGTCCCTATCAAAACCTTCGCGCAGGCCAGCAGTGGGGATGGGTTAAAGCAGAAAGACAAAACATGCTGTATCGTCCATGATAGATGAATTGCTCCAACAGTCTTCAGGCAGATGTTCCAGGACAGTATAATATACAATTACTCTGCCTTATCACCTTCCCAGGGACAATAAAGCTTCCTCCTTCTATAGCTCATGTGAGTGAAGGCAAAATTAGTTTTACTTTTACAACACTGACTCACTTATCATGTTGCCTTGATTGTGCTTTTACAGCTAAAGAAAACATATATTCCACTCTTAAACTAAAAAATACCCACCAAAAAAAACCACCCTGCACACCTCACCTCTTATATAAAACCAAACGATCCCTTTGAATCTATTTTGCATCATAGTAATACAGCCCTTAAAGGGCCAATTCAGTACGTTATTGTAAGGAACACAAGTAACTTTAGAACAACTGGACCTTTTAATATGCTTAAAGTTATATGTACATATACAAAGGTACGTTACTGAATCAAGTCAGAATGCACAGATAATTAAAAATACATAGGTTTTGTACAAAAGATGCCTATGTGAATAACAAGCCCTGAGTGGCTATTTTAACTAAGCATTCATTCTAAAAATACCGCAGTACTCTTGTAAAGCAATTCTTTGAGAAGGCATTAATCCACATACTTCTTTTAAAGGCCACAAGAGTTTACTGCATAACTATTATGAATAATCCATGTATTTTCAAATAACGTAAACACAAATTAAGTAAATCATAGAAATTTAGAAAGAAATATATATGCATTTGTTGACAGAAGTGGTCTGTATGTTCTAGGGCTATTTCCAAGAGCTTACAGAACAGCAGTTTATTAACATGAAGTGAATAGCAAGAGAAGACTATAGTTCATAATATCTTGATATCCTTTCTTTCTAAATACTGGATGGTTATAGATCATGAAGCTGTGCTTTAAAGGAAAAGAGTCTAAATAGTTCCACTTGCATTCCAAGACGCATTGCGTTCAGTACTACCCTTATACACTATATAACAATGACACGATCTCAAAAAACAAAACCAAAAAATGCACCCAGAAATGTATTTAGAGAGACACATTTTTGAAGGTCAGGTTTAAATCAAAACCAGACTGAAACAGCCAAGGCTGATCCTGACAACACTTAAGACTGCACACGTATCTGAAAAACTCTATTTATATGCATTTAGTTCTCGTGAAAGGTATTGGATTACTAGTCCTAGAAATGAGAGATGAAATTTTCCTAAGGAGACTATGGGGATTAGGCACCAACACTGCACTTCAGCTGAATGCAGGCTCCCAGCTGTTCAAGCTTCTTTGAGGCTGTAGCCATTAGAGAGTATCACTGCCTTGGCAACAGTAAGGTTTCACCATAAGGGTACAGGCTTTCCTATACTCCTGTGGTGAAATGCAATCCTATGTTTACGATGCAAAACCTGGCTCCGAGAAAGCTGGTATGTTCCCACTGCACAGCATATTGACTTTGGAGGCTGGCAAGACAGAACGACGTTACACCACTCGCTGCGTGGAGGAACAGCAGAAAAATCAGTCTTGGCCTCAGAAAAATCACCATCTAAGCACTGAACAACAATCATTAGAAAATTATAGAATCAGAAAATAAGCAAAAAAAAAAAAAAGAGGTTTTTTTTCTGGTTTGAGAGACAGAGTGTCAGTAAAGCAGGGAAGAATTAAGCTTCTGTCTTGTTTAGGTGGGCTGTTGGCCACGGCAGTACTAGAAGGCAACCCAGTCTATCCTCCATAAACATACAAATTCCTGATACAATTAGTGTAGATAAGAAAGAAGTAATGTCTCAAGATTTGCTTAAATTATTTGTCTACTTTTCCTAAATAAATTGTGGTAACCAATATGAAACATCTGGAGCTCTTATCTGCCCAAGAAAATTAAACAGTGATGCCCCTAACTTCCTAGAAATTAAGAGAGTTCTAGGAAGTAGAACTCCTAAGTTTTGGGCTGCCCTTATTTTGAGAAGGCCTGAATCCTGCTCTCCCGTGTCCCAGGAAAGTGTATTGTCTGTCCCAAAATATCCTTCTTGAAACTGCCAATGGACAGCGAGGAACCACCAGGAGCCAGAAGCAGATTTAACCCCTGTTTTCAGTTATCTTCCCATATAAATTTCCTACAAAATCCAAACAAGAGGCTCCCAAACCCCTGTTCTGTGACTTCTCAGCTGAGAATTATAAACAATAACTAGAATCTTGCTGCAGGCAGCTCTGCCATTATTAATTAAATGTATCCTGACTCAGGCCTCTAACACATAGCCAAGAACACAGGAATAGGAGCCTATTCACCTGCAAGCTGCACAAAATGTTTTGAGGCAGAGCCACCCGTATCCCCAGGACAGAGACTTCTGAGCAGGCCTCAGTGATTTCACTTAGTTGTGTGAGAACTTGCAAACTCAGTAGAGAGGGAACTGAAAAACAGAAATTCCTGAAGAAGTAGCTGCTTTTGGATTTAGATTTTTTTTGGCATCATTTAGAGGACTGGGACCCTCTCTGCAAAGTTGAGTGGAAATGAGAAGTATCTGGGTACTTGATCCCACAATCTACCTGCCCAGTTTCTTTTTTACTGTTCAGGATATAGTCCTGTCAAAGCTGTTGCCAGCTCCCTGGCTTTCCAGTTCTCTCTTAAGAAGCAAATACTTCATGACAAGTAGAGAATCGTTGCTTCACAGAGGACATGGAGGAGATGTGATTAACATCAGTGGGGCCAGGACTTTATCCACTGTCTTTATTCTTGTTTTATTGTATCGAACCCATGACAGTACACAGTATCCAGCCAGTGAGAGCTGGCTCCCAACTGAGCTATGGAGCTGAGATGCTTAGATGGAGAGGGGCTTAGTTATAATCCTTTCTGTTACAGTCCTGCCATGCTACTGGTGAACTGAAACTAAAAATGGGCTCTTCAGGACAGAAAAAGAAAATAAAGATTCTTCTGACAATATGTTGCAGTGTTCTGAGGGAAAAGAGATGCAAACATAAAGGAGGAAGCTGGGAACAGATGCAGAACAAGAACTCAGCTAGAACAAACAAATCACAGAATGTCAGGGGCTGGAAGGGACCTCAAAAGATCATCTAGTCCAACCCCCCCTGCCAGAACAGGATCTCCTAGGCCAGATCACACAGGAATGTGTTCAGGCGGGTTTTGAATATCTCCAGAGAAGGAGACTCCACAACCCGCCTGGGCAGCCTGTTCCAGTGCTCCATCACCCTCACAGTGAAAAAATTCCTCCTCATGTTTACATGAAACTTCCTATGACTCAGCTTCCACCCATTGCCCCTTGTCCTATCATTGGGCATCACCAAGAAGAGCCTGGCTCCATCCTCCTGGCACTCACCCTTTATATGTTTATAAACATTGATGAGGTCACCCCTCAGTCACCTTTTCTCCAAGCTAAAGAGCCCCAGCTCCCTCAGTCTTTCCTCATAAGAGGGATGCTCCACTCCTTAATCATCTTTGTGGCTCTGCACTGGACTCTCAAGCAATTCTATGTCCCTCTTGAACTGGGGGGCCCAGTACTCCAGATGTGACCTTACCAGGGCAGAGTAGAGGGGCAGGAGAACCTCTCGACCTACTAGCCACACCCCTTTTAATACACCCCAGAATGGCATTGGCCCTCTTGGCCACAAGAGCACTTTACCAGCTCATGGTCCTTCCAACAGGTCGGTCCCCAGCCTATACTGATGCCTGGGGTTGTTCTTTCCCAGGTGCAAGACTCTACACTTGCCCTTGCTGAATTTCATTAAATTTCTTCCTGCCTAACCCTCCAGTCTGCCCAAGTCTTGCCGAATGGCAGCACAGACTTCTGGGGTGTCAGCCACTCCACCCAGTTTGGTGTCATCAGCAAACTTGCTGACAGTGCACTCTGTGCCCTCATCCAGGTCATTGATGAATATGTTGAACAGAACTGGTCCCAGCACTGACCCCTGTGGGACCCCTCCAGTTACAGGCCTCCAGCTAGACTCCATCCCACTGACCACAGCTCTCTGGCTTCCTTTCTTCAACGAGTTCCCAATCCACCTCACTACCTGATCATCCAGACCACACTGCCTTATTTTAGCCAGATGGATGCTGTGGGAGACAGTGCCAAATGCCTTACTGAAATCAGGATAAACCACATCCAGTGCTCTACCGTCATCTATCCACCTGGTTATGTCCTCCATGCTGTATTTGCCCTTCCAAACACACTTCTGCACCCTAGAGCACTAACAGAGCTAGCATCACCCAGTGCTGTACACTCACCTCTCTCCTCCAGCACCACCACAAGGCAACACACAGCAGCTCCCAAAGCTGCACTCACCGGCCTTGATCGGGCCAATTGCTGCATTGATTTAAACAGAATGGATGGAACTACAGGCCCTTCCCTCTCTGAGCTGACACAGACTTGAAAAAATCTGGTACAAATTCCTTTATCTTTGAAACCTTTCTTGTACTTGAAAGTATTTTTATTGCTCCTCAAAATGGCTACATTTTAGCATACAAAAATCAATCAGCTAAATATCGCGTAAGATGACTCTGCTATAATTTATTAGTGCTGATCAAAACCTTAAAGGCTGAATAATTAAAATTCTAATTAAAATGTGATGAAAGTCACATTTAGTCACCTAAATGAAGAGGCTGAATTCCAAATAGGTACAGAGCCACTGGACCCCACGTGAGATGAGAATTCATGGATGTTCAGTATCACTAAAAACATGTAAAAAGAATGTAGTACAAATTTCCCATCTTTTCCACGTGTAAATACATCTATCTAGACCTATACATTATGTCTCCATTCATCAGTAAGTGGACTAAAGAAAATAGAAGGAATGCCAAAAAAAGCACTTGTGGAATAATCTCCCCATAATGGGAAGCTTCTTCCTGTTCACTAAGAGACGTCAGTGCTCTCAGTCTCAGGGTTACAAATCTCTTCAAAATAGTCTCTTTTCTAAGGAAAAATTCAGAGAGCTGGGTGTGTTTTCTTTATCCTTAAAGATATCTTTCAAGAGTTAACTTTTAAAATGACCTGTCCTGACAACCTGAAACAAACAATTACTTTGAGACTCAAAACCATTGATACATGAGCCCTGTAACAACTGAAGTACAGTTTCCTATAGATTCTTGCCCTGGTCACAACATGTCCCAGTGCAGTAACAACAGCTCCCCGTGTCCTCCAAGATACTCCCATCAGTATCCATGCTGGGTAGCGAGGCTAGAACAATACACTGGCTGGTTGTAAGAGAGAAGAATGCATGAGAGCTGCATTTTTCCTGCCTGTTACTCACTGATTTTTTTTTTTCCTCCCTCATCCGCCTCTTCCAGGAAACATGTAGGAACTTAAATTATCTCGGCACCTACTATGGAGTGTCAGTTTTGACTGGAACTGGCCAACAGCTTAAAAAGTTATTAAAGAAACTGACAGAAGATGGATGGGCTGGTACAAGTCACGGAATAAGTTAGGGACATTGGGCTAAAAATCAATCCTCATCAACTGATTTATAAAAATTGCCTTTTTTGAACTAAAAACACATGTCCTTCCTGAAAAGAAAACAAATTACTAATGGCTTTTTATATGTAAAAATACCCATAAGCGCATATCTCCAAAAGTTTCTAATGGAAATGTTTCTCTGTATTTTAACAAGAGCTTGTTAACAAAAAGATGTATGAAATACCACATTCTTCTAATGAAAAATCATCAGAACTTAAGTATTCATTTAGACAATCACAATACCTTCTACAACTTCAAAATGATTTAAAGTATTTGCCCTGTAGACTGTGCATGCAAAATTTTAACAGAGATGTTTTGAGGGATTTCTACCAGAAAAAATTATGTCCTTGACTACAATTGTTAGACAGAATACATAATTATCTTGAACAGGGATTGAAGGAGAGTGCACCAAAGTCACAAACATAAAGCCATAAATACTGTATTTTAAGGAGTACCAGTAATATCACAATGAACAAGTAGCATGATGTTCAGGCAGTTTATGGTGTCACTAGAACCACTGGATGTATTTATAGGATTATAACACAAATAATTTTACAGTATTATGAACTGCAGAGTTTCTAGTTGCGTGTTTTTTAAATGATAACATCACTAAAAATAAAAAAAGATAGCAGTGCTGAAGAACATCAGAAGAAGTGTTACTTTTAAAGCATTTTTAAAAAATAAGCATATATGTGTGTGGACCTATATTCTAGGAATCATGGTGAGCTGGGCAGTTTGCCTAAGTGGAAGGAAAAACAAACCAGAACTGGGCTGGAGGTCAGCTGGCCTGAGGTGCAGTGCAACCTGCAGCTGTGCTACCAACCCTGGGAGCACCAGAATGATCTGGGCAGTCTTTCAAAAGTCACTTTGCAACCTCCTCTCTACTTCAGGAGAAATAATCAGTTTGCTCTCAGGCTATGAACAGCAGCAGCTATTTCCTACTCCTCCCAGTTAGGACTACCTCCCTATTTCAGTTAATTTACTGCAGGAGGTGTGGAAATTTCAAGGAATGTCTCCAATCCCCTGGCCCATGGAGGTGGGAGAAAGGAGAGCAGTGTTGCACCAGTTTGTTTTGGCCATCACACTAAGCCTCAGCACATATAACCTGTGAGGGCAGGATGAGGAGAGCTGTGCCGATTTCATCTTTCCTCTCAGGGCGGAAAATGAGATGCAATAGCTTTGACCCAAGGCATCCATGAATTCAGAACCACTTTTTTTCATATATATTTTGGATTCTGTTTTTTTTTTATTTCCTCTTGACTATTTTTTCATTATTAAAAGAACAAATTTTAAAAGAAATTAAAGCACAAAATTTAGGTCCATGTACTACGCAACAGGGTAAAGATAAAAGCTAAACAAATAAACCTAGTATAATGAATTCAATGAATGCTACTACCACCACTTTTAACTTTTTTAATAGAAAAAAAGGAAAGTGGAAACTAAAATGCTAACTGACAACCACCTGGCATCCTTGAGATTTTTTTAAAGTGGTTTTAAAAAAAAATCAACAGAAGAACAATGCTAACTCTGGAGCAGCACTCCATCATTTGCAATAACAAAACTCAGGGCTTTATCTGCTGGCTTTTCTAAAGCATGTCCCTAAAGAAGTCTCAGCAATGTCTACACCTGCTCTTCAGCCCTAAACAGGCCTAGCAAACACACAAAGACCATCCCAACCAGGGACAAAATAGTTGTAACGAGCAACTTATTGTGTCACTTGGACAATAGGCTCCTCTCTTTTAAATAAAGCCTCAAGTGAAAATATATCCCTGATCCATGGCTTAGGAGAACAGAGTATCATACAACAAAATGGTATTGGGAACGGTGAGCTGTTGTACACCAATTGGTCTGTCCTCCATACGCCACATTTACCTACTGGAAAGGCACCATCTTCTCCCAGGAGCTCAGAAAAGAGAAAAGGTGACTGGTGGTATGGAGAGCTGCAAGGCACGTGCAAACCTTGAGAGGAGCATTCCTTGTTCCTGCCAAGGCTTCTACTGGCCAAACCTAAGCAGCAGGTTTGAACTCATGGGTTATGAAGCAACATCCCAGGAGCTTGGAGCTCCCAAGTCTCTGATGCCTGTCTCCAAAGCAGAGAGATGAAGGGTCCAGAGATGGGCTTTCAGTTCGTAAGGGTTCCACTCCACACTGGGGAGAGGGTGGCCAGGAGCACCAGCCTCCCAAACCCCAGGTACCAACTCTGCCCTAGAGCTTCAGTTTCACCATATTGTATCATGGCACCTGGTAAACACCCACCAGCCACTCTGCAATGGTGCAGGCCTGGTGCATCTGGACCATGGCTTCCACTTATGAGGAAGGGAGTGACGTGCTGGAGGCAAGGGCTTTAATACCCTTGTTCTCAAAGTGCCCCAACATATAGCTCCAGGGAACTTTGGGCAGAAGCTGTCACAAAGACAAGGGCAACTCTGCTGGAATGTGCAAGTGATTTTATTTAGCTTCAATGAATCAGGAATGTCTAACAAAGCCATATTTATTTGGAAAATTGCTCAACAATTCTAATGCATTAGAAGTATCTAAGTAGCAAGTTTTTTTCAAACAGAAAAGCTGTTTTCCTTCTTCCCTTCCCTTCCCTCCCTTGACAACAATTCTTTTCTTTCTCTCATTTTCATCAGTCTACAGGGAAAAACCCTTTCCTTTTCTCCCCCTTGCACTAGTGAACACCTCCTTCTGGAACTGCATCTGAACTGAATTTGTTTTCCATCACTTCCCAACATTTTAAACTGGTTTGTATCACGTATGAAGGAGGAAGAGGGAAGGTTGCCACAAAGACAGAACTGACACAGAAACTTTTTTACATGGTAGTAGCCATACTACCTGAAGAATAAACCACACATAACACAACAGGCTAGTGTCTATTCAGTTCATCTCGAGGGCCTGTAACACTACCAAAATATTTTCAGATTCAGTTGTTAACTACCAGGCTGCTAGTTAGCAACAATCATAATAATTCCTTGTAGATTTGACCACCGCCAAAGATAGCTTTGGCCCTTTTATAATGACTGGATTGGGGATTAAGGAATGGCAGAAGAAACAAGCATGTTTGGTTTTTATTCTGGGTTAGCAAGCAAGAGCAAAGAAAACATACATAGCCACTTTAGCATTTTTTACTTAAAAGGGTCATATTAATTAAGCTATGATACCAATGATTATTTTTAGATTAAAGTATTCAAACTAATGAAAGTTTACTTGTAGGCATAAAAGAAGATCTTCACTGTACATTTTTATCAGGAGCACTGTAAGAACAGGAAATTACAAGTCTTTTTTTCTTACTAAAAGCTATATTAAGACCATAGCCTTGCCATTCATCTTGAGGTTAATACTAAAATTTTATTTACTATCAAAATACAGCCTACTTAAGATTATTATAGTTTGAAATATATGTTGGTGTTCCAGATCTATACACATTAATTATTTGTTAAACATGAATATAGGTGTATTTATTATAATATATTTATGCTGCTTAAGAAAGAGAAATAGGTAAGACAGTGGTGATTGCATGTGATAGGGAAAAAGACGTGTGAGGACAGCAAGAAGATAAAATGTGATAATAGAAGACATTAATTACAATAATCTGTCCGCTGCATGAAGTGTTCTTATTCATATTTCCTAAACACCAAATACTTCAGGATTTGGGTTAAGTGTGTTGAACCAAAAAGCATTAATATACCTGGGAAGAGGTTGCATAAGAAAAGTTCCAGGACAAAGTCCCAAATTGAACAGTAAGTGGAAGACAATAACTGCTGAAAGAAATCATGAACCTGAGAATGTTTTTACAGAACTTAAAAGTGTGAACAAACTGATAGAGTGCTGATCAGGGATCATGACAGGGAACAGAGAAAATCCCTCAGAAGTTAAAACTATATAGGAATTCGTGGATAAAGAACTGGCTTGATGGCTGCTCCAAAATTGTGGCTGTCAATGGGTCAATATCCAAGTGGAGACCAGTGACAAGCGGAGGCCCTCAAGGATCAGTACCGGGACCAGTCTTGTTTAACATCTTCATCAGCAACATGGGCAGTGACATCCAATGCACCCTCAGCAAGTTTGACGACGACACCAAGCTGTGTGGGGTGGCTGACATGCTGGAGGGAAGGGATGCCATCCAGAGGGACCTTGACAGGCTGGAGAGGTGGGCCCATGCAAGGTCAACAAGGCCAAATGTAAGTTTTCCATCTGGGTCGGAGCAATCCCAAGCACCAATATAGGCTAGGCAGTGACTGGCTTGAGAACAGCCAGGAAGTGCTGGTGGATGAGAAGCTCAACATGAGCCATCAGTGTGCTCTTGCAGCCCAGAGGACCAATTGTATCCTGGGCTGCATCAAGAGAAGCGTGGCCAGCAGGTCGAGGGAGGTGATTCTCCCCCTCTACTCCACTCTCGTGAGACCTCACCTGGAGTACCAAGTCCAGTTCTGGAGTCCCTATTACAGGAAGGATATGGATGTGCTGGAACGTGTCCAGAGGAGGGCCACAGGGATGATCAGAGGGCTGGAGCACCTCTCCTATGAGGACAGGCTGAGACAGTTGGGGTTGTTCAGTCTAGAAAAAAGAAGGCTCTGGGGAGACCTTATTGTGGCCTTCCAGTATCTGAAGGGGGCTAAAAGAAAGCTGGGGAAGGACTTTTTAGGCAGTCAGGCAGTGATTCCATGAATTTTTACACTGACATCAAAACAGCTGCATATCTCAGTAACATTAAAGTCAGTGGTCACACCTGTGTAATATAGTAGGGCATTTAGGCTTCAGTCAAAGAATCACACAGAATCAAAGAATGGTAGGAGTTGGAAGGGACCTCTGGAAATCATTCCATACAGCCACCCAGCTAAAGCAGGCTCACCCAGAGGAGGTTGCCCAGGATCGTGTCCAGGTGGGTTTTAAATGTCTCCAGAGAAGGAGACTCCACAATTTCTCTGGGCAGCCTGTTCCAGAGCTCCAGCACCCTCAGAGAAAAGTTTTTCCTTATGTTTAGGAGGAATTGCCTGTGTTCCAGTCTGTACCCGTCGCCCCTTGTCCTATCACTGGGCACCACTAAAGAGTCTGGCCCAATCCTCTTGACATTTAGATATTTGTAAGCATTGATAAGATTCCCTCTCAGTCTTCTCTTCTCCAGGCTAAACAGACCCACGTCTCTCAGACTTTCTTCAAAAGAGAGATGCTCCAGTCCCCTCATCATCTTTGTAGCCCTATGTTGGACTTTGTCCAGTAGTTCCCTGTCTCTCTTGAACTGGGGAAGCCAGAACTGGACACAGTATTCCAGATGTGGTCTCATCAGGGCAGAGCAGAAGGGAAGGAGAACTTCCCTTGACCTGCTGGTCACACTCCTCTTAATACACCCAAAAATACCATTGGCCTTCTTGACTACAAGAGCACACTGCTGGCTCACGGTGAACTTGCCCACCAGGACTCTGAGGACCTTCTCTGTGCAGCTGCTTTCCAGCAAGTCAACCCCTAACCTGTACTGGTGCATCAGGTTGCTCCGCCCCAAGTGCAGGACTCTACACTTGCCCTTGTTGAACTTCACTAGGTTCCTTGCCGCCCGACTCTCCAGCCCATCCAGGTCTTGCTGAATGGCAGCCCAGCCTGCTGGTGTGCCAGCCACACCTCCCAGTTTTGTGTCATCACCAAACTTGCTGAGGGTACACTCTGTCCCTTCATCCAGGTCACTGATGAATATATTAAACAAGACTTGACCCAGCACTGGCCCCTGGGGAACACCGCTGGCTACAGGCCTCCAACTAGACTCTAACACTGATCACAACTCCCTGAGCTCTATCGTTCAGCCAATTCTCAATCCACCTCACTGTTCACTCATCTAACCCATAGTCCTGCACTTACCTACGAGGATGTTATGGAAGACAGTGTCAAAAGCCTTGCTGAAGTCAGGGTAGACAACATCCACTACTCTCTGCTCATCTACATAGATAGTCACACCACCACAGAAGGCTATCAGACTGCTTAAGAGTGATTTCCATCAGACTGTTTAAGAGTGATTTCCCCTTGGTAAATCCATGCTGACTACTCCTGATGACCTTCTTTTCCTCCTTGTACTTAGAGATGACCTCCAAAATGAGCTGTTCCCTCACCTTTCCAGGGATGGAGGTGAGGCTGACCGGCCTGTAATTTCCTGGGTCCTCCTCCTTATCATTTTTGAAGACTGGAGTGACACTGCCTTTCCTTCAGTCCTCAGGCACCTTTCCCATTCTCCATGATCTTTCAAAAATTCTGGAAAGTGGCACAGAAACAACATCTGCTAGCTCCCTCAGCAGTCATGGGTGGATCCCATCAGGGTCCATGGGTTGCGGGTGTCCAGTTTGCCTAAATGATCTCTAAACCAATCCTCAGTGTCCAAGTGAAAGTCTTCCTTCCTCCAGACTCTCTTCACTATTATGATGTATAAATTAATCACTTAAAAGTTGTTCTTCAAAGGACGCAATCTGAAATGAGGCTAGAATAGTATTATCAATGCTAACAATTGCATCATTGATTTAAAGATACTTGGGTGGATCCTTCAAATCCCAAGTCTGATTGTTCTTTACTAGCATGAGAATCACAGATTTACTGAATTAAAATGGCAATTTTTAATTGCTCTTTCTTACAGCAGCCATGGGGGGGAGGGGGGGGGAGGGCAGAATAAATAAAAGGAAGACAGGAATAAATAAACTAACCAAATAGAAATAAGAAATAAAACCACAAACACAACGAAATAATCTTAAGTTACCCATGGTCATGGAATTATTGATGCATTTCCATCTCATAAGGAGGAAGTATTACTCATTAAAATAAATAAAAAATCATATTACCCTTCGACCAAGTAGAGTGTATTTACTATGCTACTAATTAAAAATATGGAAAGCAAAGGACTTCACAAAGTGACTATACTACTGCATGCTGTGCAATAAGCTCTTAACAGAGCTATTTCATTGGGGACCACAGTCATCATGTCTACATACACCAATATATTTTTGTGTGTGTGTAGATATAAGTAGTTTTGTGAGAAACAATCATGTTTTCTAATAACCTTACATTCTCTTAAGCAGCCCATGAGGTGACATTGGCATCTGGCAGGGACGGGGGAGAGAGGACAGGGAAGGAGGAGAGGGAGGATGCGAGGGAGGCAATTTAAGTTCCTTTGTACACTGCTTCCAACATGATTCTCCAAAATTGCAGAGAGGATTCCTGAGCCAGGGCAGAGAGCATACGTGTGTCCCAGCGAGGGCCGTATCGTTATTTATGTGTGCTCTGGTTCTGCAAGTTTCTGAACATTAGCAACTACATCTGAAGTCAAGGCTCTTGGTTAACATAACACCTGATCTGTATTTTGCACTATCACATTGTGTATCTTTATTCTGAGCTTACCATACAAACTATTTACTATAACTTAGGTGAATATTAAAAGTTTTATTAAGCAAGAGAAACATCACAAAGGGAATAATTCTAACCACTGTTTTGTACGCCATGCATTCACTAGAATAATTAAAGTGTTTTTATGGCTATATCTGCATTTTATTTGAGATTAGTTTTCTTTTATGGAATTAAATGCTACAGCATATTTTATTCCAGATTAATAGAAATAATAGCAAATATTTTATCTGAATGATTGCTAAAACTAAAGGCTGAATAATATTCCGAGGAGTTTGCATCTGGCAACTATGCCCACGTACTGACAGAATTTCTCTCTAAACTTCTATCTTCATTTGTTTATAAGTCTCCTAGCACAAGGCACTGGATATCCTCAACTCCTGCTGTTGATCACAACAGCAGTTTAAGTGCTTCCTGAAGGGCCAGTTTGCTCTATTACAAGCACTCATTATTGTCCTTAGCAGTTTCTTATTAGTACAAAGTAGATGCACTTTTTTTTTTGCCTAGTTGTGCCTTTGTGTTTTTCCATAGTGCCGTGGCAGTTGCCACTTGGAGTCCTCATCAGCCTAATGTTCCATGCAGTTGTATAACCTCGTTATTTCTTATATGTGCCTATTAAATTTTGCTGGTTACAAAGAGCATATTAATGTTAACATTTTAATGATAAATACACTGTTTCATCATTTTATGTAGGAGATGCCTTAATGGCCTTTCAGTTTTGCTATGAATAAGTACATATTGTTACCTCAGCATTTCCAAGTAGTTCCTAGTTATCCTTGATATAACTAGGGGAGAGTGCACAGAGGATGCAATCATACCAAGACAACTAAAGGTTATTAAATTCACCAAAATAAACAAAGGGAAAACACTTACTGTGCACATTTGTACGACTTAGGTGAAAAACCCGGAGTATATTATAAGCTAGTCTTTACAACCTACGAACAGATACTGTAAGTCAGAGGGAAAAGGGAACTCCCTAGGGATGCTGTCCGACAAAAGAAAAGTAGCCCCTGTGGAGTCGCTCCCCCTAAGTCATGCTGCTGCGGCTGCTGAAAATACGCAATGAATCCTTCTGCAGCTGGAATTTCAGATGCCATAATCCCTTACAGAATGTTGTCTAATTATTTTATTATGCATAATAAATGTAAAATATTTATTTTAGTTTACATAATTATATTAAAAATGTATGCTATTTATTCTCAGTCTTGTAAGACATCCTTCACAAGTCATATACTTTATAGAAAGGTGCATTTATGGAATTAATGCTGCTTTGCTGGCCTGGCTGTTTGCTTTATATAGCTTCTAAACCCCCTTATCTAAGGCTGTGGAACATCACCAGACCCCTGGATGTTGCTCTCTATTCCCTCCTTCCCCTCAATGCCAGGGGTACTCTACACAAAATGAACCATATAGTGGAATCCCAGAGAAATTAGAGTAATTTTGTTTAATTAACAGCACAGGGGTGGCACTAAGTATGCTAACATTATACCCATCCCACACTCTCACGATCAAAGCTGTAGCAATACTGTTCTGGTATCACAAAACTATGCCAGCGCTCCTCCTGAGTCCTGAACTCCAACAAATCTGGGAGAAAAGCAGGGACCTGCCTTTTGCCACCCCCATCACAAAACTATGTAATCCAGATTCATTTTGTACAGAAACATCCCTCTCACACACACCATGAACATAAATTATTACTTGCCTGAGAAGCTGTGATAGTTACATGGGAAGTCAGTACCAACGGGAGTTGAATTTAAAGCCTAACATATGACTAAAATGAGAATCCTAACTCTTTACTTTAGACACATACACAAAACCAGTTTGGTTGTTGAAAATGCTGTATATCTGCATCTTTAACTGACATCATTGGGAACATGGGAGTTTAGCACTTCTGAAATCAGGTTAAATTCAGGTGCCTAAATATGTGGCAGGTTTAGAAAGTCTGGCCACAGGCTATACAACTGGCATGGTTAGAAATCAGTTGAAGCTCACAAAAGTAGTTCAGGCTTAGGAGGTTTTATGGCTCTTCGCTACTTACTGTGCCCATTGCCAAATGCAAACTGTACTGCTGTCAGTATAACTCTAGGATCACGTCATCTGAAAAGTTCAGCCACATAACACATCTTTTTCAAATGACTAAGAAATATAAAATAAGCATTGCATGTGTAATGGTGGTGTAGGGCCCTATGAGACCAATTCCGTATCATAAAATTACGGTGAACATTAATTAGAAGTGAATGAATATTTTTGTATGACAAAGCACAGTGACTTAAGAATGGAGAGACATGCTGTGAGATTTGAAAAAGTAACTGCAAAGGAAAATTGTGCATATTTTTATCTAAATAAGGCAATATATTGAAAACACAAATGTGAAAAATTATAACCGAAACACTTAACAAGTAAACGTTTATATTTATGAATATATAGATTTTTCTTCCTTCAAAAGGAATTAGATTTTAAAAACTAGATTGAAATTATAATTTCAAATTATAATCGTTACTAGAAGTCTCATACTGCTATGCAGAAAAGCAGATGTTCACTTCTTTGTTAACAATACAGAAAAGATTTAGGCAAAGATAAATATCCAGCAGTCAAAAAATAGAGATAGAAGGTAAAATTTTTGCAAGAATATTTAAGTACAACTGTAAATAGATTATAAAAACAACTTGATAAAATAAAATAAAATGGGCAAATCTCCCATTTTCTTTTTGGGACTATGCATACTATTGAGAATATATAATATGTGAGATAAAAATGCTGGCTTAGATTTTATTCAGTTCAGAGAACCACATCCATTCATGTTTTTTCCTAGTTAAGAAAAGAATTCTTCATGCTGTGGGTTACATAGGGAATAAATTCTCTTTTGTGTTCCATGCAGCCAAAATCAATCTTTTTCCCATAGTATCTTGCAGCCTATTTCACTTCAGTTTTTGCTTCTAAGCCAAAAAAAAACCCAAAACAACCCAGCAAGAAAAAGAGTTCTAGGTGCCTGTGCAGTCACAGGTGATCCAGATTTTCGTAACAGTTCCTAAATTCAGGTTAGTTTCTTTTAATAGCTTTTTTTTTTTTCTTTTTCTTTTCAGGGATAGTTAGCCTTTCCACTCACTAGACTGGCAAAAGTTTTTGCAGGATGATTTTTCACAATTTCCTCCTGAGGAACTGTAAAGCTTGAAATCAGGAATCTCTGAGAAGCCTCTGAGCACTGATGAGCTGAACAGGAATAATTAAAATGCCTTATATTTAGACAATGTCTTAATTCAAGTGTCTCAAACGACTTCACAGAACAGAGAGATCACTTCACCTATCAGTGCAAGGAGACTTTACGGTAGCACTAACAATACTCTGCTCCATATCCGTACGCAGAATGAGGAATATCCACCTCGCTGAAACTACAGGGGTCATTAAAGAGTCTGCAGTTGCCAAGCAACACTAAACAGCAGCATCTGAAATAGTCTGGATGAACCTGCAGTGCAAGGGCAGAGCTGAAAGCACCACTGTGAGAACTCGACCACTAGACACGGGGGTGGGTTTTTATCATTAGGTCAGCAGATTTGAAAAGCTTGATTTTGTGTTTTCTGTAGGTGACACTCACACGAGTACGCGCTGTCTGCTGAACTGGTGTAAAGGACACATTTACAGACTTGCTAGTATCTTTCCATGAAAAGAGGCAGTACTGGGTGAGTTGACAAGGAGGCAACATGGGATTTCCTTAAAATTATATTTTAGAACAAAAAAAAAGAGAAGAAATAATGAGAGAGATGGATAGATAGCAGAAAATATACTTGCCAACAAGGCTGGCTAATATCCCAGGACTGTGGAAACTGGCAGGCACAAGCAGGACTGCTGGGCTCATAAACACAGCAGTCCCTCTACCAGCTCCTCCACCACTACACAGAGTGAGTGCCTCACTGCCTCCCTGAACTTGCAGCAGCAGCAGCAGAAGCAGCGCTCCAATTCCTGCATCCCTGCCAGATGTTGTTCAGCTGAGCTCAGAACAAATTTCCTGCAGAATCAAAGCTACATCAGCTGGTAACTAGAGATCAGCCTCCAAAGATTAGGTCAAAATTGGCCTGCAAGGGATGGAAACTAACATGATATTACCATGAAACATTTATTTTTCAATAATATAGAGGCAGACACTACTCGGAGATGTCTTATTAACCCTGACAAAATAAGGCATGTTTGCTTCTTCTCTAATAACCTCCAGTATAATAAAATAGTAGTAAAAAACACGGGATTTCTTGGAATTTCTAACCCATCCAGGAAACTGTCCATCCAAAGAAAAATGATCTCCCATCTTCCATTAAACAGAGCATTAAAGTTAGGCATTTGTCATACTGAGTGTGGGAATTGCATCCACCACCTCAGGTGGGTAACAAACTCCAAACTGTAAACCGATTCACACCTACAATGCTCCCAGTCTGCTGGGTCTTCAAACGAGGAGCCCAAACCCACCATTACCCACCTCTCCTTACCTAGTTCTGTAATAAGACTATTTCTCCCAATTAGGATGGTTCTTTGAAGCGGATGAGTACAAGATCAAGCCTCCTCAAACATGCTGCATCCACGACAGCCCTCCTTTTACCTTCAGTGCAGCACATCACATCACACTATTGCTAATATGCTCCCACTTCACTCAACACAGACATTTTAATGCAACCACTTTGACAAACACAAACCCACCTCTCTTTCTCAGAAATGCAAGTCCCCTCCCCGAGATTATCAAATTTAGTCCTCTGCAGTTCAAGGCAGTAATTTAATGGGTGCTGAATCCAGAAGAGTTCACAGAACATTTGCTCCAGTGCAACAAAACAGTGCAACAGAAATTTTTGTACAGAGACTACATGATGCCTGCAGAAGCTTTCTGTACGGGAGCTTTCTGTAAAGTAGCTCATAAATAGTGTGAAACCATGTATTATGAGAGCAGCTAGGCTTTGTTACATAATCTTGTTTTAGGAAACTACATTAAAATTTATACTAAAAGAACATCACAGTTGTATGCTTAGCATACAACAAAACAAAAAATGCTATAGCGGTATAATCAAATGTTTAACTTTCTCCTCTTGCGTGCATGCATCACAGCACATGCACCTAATTCCATAATCATATGCCATTTATCAAATATAATACTGATTTTTATTAAAACTTTTTGAACATCAAGTCTTGCAAATTGCTCATGAAAAAAGTTCTGTGGATCCCTTTATAGTACACATAGACAAGCCACCTCACTGCAAGGTATTACATGTATTCAAGTTTGGAGAAGTATGTTTAAGAAGAGTAAAGAATCATTTATGAGATCACTTAATAAAGTAGTTTATAATGAACAAAAGACACATGGGATGAGCACCAGAAGTAATCTTAACTGTCCATTCAAGTGATTTCTGATAATTTAATCTCCTGCTGTAACAGGATGGCCTTTAATGATGCAGCATGGGAGATGCTGTCATCTAACCAACCCAATGGCAAACTCTCATTCAAACACCCTGGCCAGCAAAGAGAAGGAAAAATGGAGCAGAAAAACATGACTACAGCACTGCAACTAGGTCCAGTTGCTTCCCATTCTAAGAAATGTCTGGTGAGTATTTAGGCTGTTAAGCCTTTTAGGGGACTTCTTTCTTGGTGAAATGGCTGCAACTGAACCGAGGAAAATCTTAAAACTGTAACCAATTTGAAAAGGCAATGCAGATAAGTGTCCTCACCATGGAGAATTCCAACAGACACTAGAGCAGCTGTGAAACAAACACTCAACATTAGCACTGCAGTGTTACCACTAGAAGGTTTCCCATCATTTGTTTTTCTTTATAAAGTCATACCTAAATACTGAAGACTAAGTTTTTAAATTTAGCTCCTAATTTAATATGCAATTACTGCTGCCCTGATGGTGTTTTAATGGCAATATATTTTTATTGGTGACTTCAAATGAACCTCATCTGATCACCTTAACCCTTCTCTCATCATGCTTTAGTTAATGACTCATTACCTGTAGTCACACCAGGGACATCTGTAAGGCTTTTCTCCAGTATGGACACGCTTATGTCGTGTCAGATGCGACTGCGTCGTGGAAGCGAAGTTACACTCATCACATTTGAATGGTTTCTCTCCTAGAAGGTGACAAGAGAAGACATGCATTCTCAGTTTTCATCAACAGAAAAGACAAGTCTAAATTTCTGGCATATCCCTCGAGATAGATTTTAGTCCATGTATATACAACAACTGCAAATACAAAATAAATTTCTGAATGCAGTATACTGATTGCAAAATACTATTCTCACTATGAGATATACACATCAGTAGCCAGCTGAAATCCAACATGGTGTTAACACAGCAACAAAAAGGAGAAGAAAGAACTGCACCAAAACAGGGTAACCATGTTACTGGGCCTTATGTTGTGAAAATGTCATCACCAGGTGACAGGCATTCCTCTCACACTACACCTTCTGTTGAAGTTGGGCCCACAAACAGCCCTGAAAGCCACACTGTTGGAGACAGAAGGTGAGAAATCAGTCCAAAGCTTGTATTCAGTGCCTGTTCAGAAAGGAAGTTCTCCAGGAGGAAAATTTTTGTCTCTAGTCCTGGATATTTCACCTTACCCATTAAATAATACACATAAATCAGGATTTAGAGTATGAACCAGAACTCAGTGCTTCACTCCCTCTTTCTTGCCTGCTGGCTTTCTGCCCTTGTGAAACTTTTCTAAACAGTGGGTCACTTTCAGCAGAAGGACTTGAAAAGTAAAAAAAAACCCAAAAAAAACCCCAAAAACCCACAAAAAAAACCCCAACAAGAACAAAACTGAAACCTAACAATAAAACAAAACCAGGAAAAAAACAAACCAAACCCCCCCACAAAACAGCCAAACAAGAAAAAACACAAACCAACCCAAATCTGCACTAGGACAATAACATTTTCTAAAGACTAAAATTCAATCTCCACCGAATTTTCAACTGCACCAAAAATTTCTGGAGGACTACTAATTGAAGAAAGACAAAAAACTCTAGCTTAGAAATTATTATGTGAAAAGAGTACTTTTCCTTCTAGCAGGGGCGTCCACCCCTTAGAAGACTCTAGACAAAATCTCATGGCAGACACACATTCTGTGATGCCTAGCTACGACACCTGCATCCCATTTTTCCAACTGGTTGCTCCAAGAATATTCTATGTGGCTTAAAGGCACATGTAATTATCATTTAGGGAAGAAACGGTTTTCTGTTTGTATGCGGAAGACAAAAGGCAGCTCCTAACTTAGGTGACCTTGACTGCATTGTGCAAGCCTTCAGAAGCATTCATCCTAAAGACGACAGAAGAAATCAACATCCCTAACCTAAGAAGTCTGAATAAAACTGCTAGGGATGGACACCTACCTTGTACACTGTTCAGAGGTCTAGAACAGGAAGTTTCAAAATTGAACCCCTAAGCTTCTTAGCAGGTATAGTTTGCAGTTTTTTGGGCTGACAGGAGACATACCACCAGCAGAAGACACACCACCAGCAGAAGACACATCACTACCATCCCAAGCAGCCATGCCTCCAAGTCGGATTTTTCAAGCCTGCTTAAAGCATGAGGCATTTCATGACTTCCAAAGAGACTTCACCATAATTCTGAGAAGAGAGAGAAATCTGCATTTTTCATTCTTGGAGTCTGTTGGGGTGATTTTCCTCCCAAGGGAAAATGAAATGCAAGGTCCTCAGGCCTGAAAAGCCTGTAATGCTGTACAGAAGGACAACGGAGCAGCTTCTGAAAGCTTCATAAAGAGTTGGAATAATTGCTTTTAGCAGCTGCTGGAGAGAATACCAGCCACTATTTTTCATTTATTGTTTCATGGGACAAGGAAAGGTGAAGGGGCAGGACACAATGCGGAAGCCTCTATGCTGGACAAATTGAGACGGCCAGAAAGGATGTCTTTCCTGCCCCAAATGGGGTTTTCTTGTCAGACACTGACTCTCTGCTCTGGAGAAGCTGATTCTCTGAGCAGCTTGAATGGTACAGGCTGCTGCTTCAATTAAACTCTCTGGGAGGCCATAGACTCCCTAGCAACGTAACCTGTTCTTGAACTGGAGATTTCCTGTGCCTGATTTATTTTATCTTCTGGTATTAAAGAAGATAGCAACATTTTCAACCCTAAGTAGTAAAGTCACAGGTATTTTAGATAACATACATACTTATTTTAACTGCTTTCATTTAAAATGCATTAGAACCTCACCAGTTCACCCCCTCCCCCAAAAAAAAAAAAAAAAAAAACCAAGATCCGAATGGAAAAATGATTTTCAGTTTGCCATTCAGGGGAGGATGGATCAGGTAAAGGTCTGCTGCTGTTCTGGGGCAGGGCCAGCACAGCTGGCAGACAAGTAAGGGCCTGTAGAATACAGGAGGGCTTGCAAATTCCATTGTGACCACAAGAAAAATGATAACCCCTGCCCGCTGCTCCAGGAAGTTTCTCCTTAGGAAATCCTTGTGGCTAACTGCTCCTGTCAAGTGGACTATGTGTAAATCTCAGCTGACAGAGAATACATCACAGCAGCACCACATGACAAAAGCCAAGTAAACTGGGAGGAAAAAAGACGGCCTCGCATGGCTTGTAATTCTTAGCAGCTGCACATAGGAAAAAGTATTTATTTTTATGGAAAATTAAGCAGGTTCATAAGCACAGCTAAAAAAATCTAGAAAAAGATGAAGTATTTCTTTGGGTTGGGGGGTTTGAAGAGTATATTAGCTGTAGCAGTTCCACAGACCTACTCATTTAAGTATTTCTTTGTCTTTCTTATCTTTGGGCCAGAATGCTCTTTTATCAGCCTGTGTGTTCCAATTTTCATTCCCTCCTTTCTTCCCCCAGATATTTCAGGCAATGAAGTCAATTTTACTTTTATATGGGCTTCCATTAAGTATTCCAGGAGGATTCTCCCACATCTCCAGTCAAGGATCGAATTTACACAAAGTGAAAATAACACAAATTAAAAGAGAAATATTGATGGCATTTTTAAACAACACTAGGTTCTAACAATAAAATAACGTATCCAAAAATGTGAAAGGACAACATCTACTTAGTTAAAGATTAATAAAGGTAAACAAAACCTAAACCAACACCATCCCCATTAGAGAAGCCATGGAAGATTTGTCCATGCCTCATCATCTCTAACTTCACCAACAACAAACCCCAATAAAAAGGATAGGTGCCCCAAAATGCTCCACAATGGTCAACAAGCTCTGTGGGGAAAAGAAAGGAATGACCCCTTACGTTTGGGGATTTTTAGTTTGTTTTTTACACAAGCACTTTGAAAAAGCTCTGTTTCCTAACCAAAGGATTGAAAAACAAGAAATGGTTTTGCTTTTCTGACAATACTTCAAGCAACTTCCAAAGTGCATCAGTTGTTTAAATCACCTGACATGGAAAATATTATATCCAACAATCAGTGTGGGAAAGAAATTGCTAAAAAGGTCAGATCATAGGGAGCACCAGAGTGTACAAAAGCAGTTATTAAGCCTTCTAAGCCTTCTGCCAACTAGTTAGACTCATCACCTCTACCTATTCTGTTCTTCTTAAACCATCACAAATAATGGTTTGCTTTTTTTTTTTTTTTCCTTTTCCCTCTCCAAAGTCTGCACTGACTTCTTTTAGCATCTATCTAAGCCTTTTCTTCTTACCCCCACCCCCAGCCTGAAATTACAGCTTTCTTTTTCTTTCCTTCTTCCTCTTGTCTCTGATTTTACCTCTCTGGAGTTCTGTCTTTGATGATGAGTTTTTCAGGACACAGAGCATACCTTACTGCAATCACAAATTTCTCTGTGCGGTTATGCACTTAACGTGTACTTTTTAAAGGAAAACTGAAATAACACAATAACAAAAACTGTAAATCTTGGTGATAGATCTTTATTTGTGGATGCCAAATTAAATTTTAATTTATAATCATGACTGTCCAGGCAATTTCTACCTAGAGATTATATACAGCATTTGTATGAATGTGCTACTGAGGATTCAGCTTTCACCTAAATGAAAGAAAAAAAAAAAAAATCAAATAGTCCCTTCAATTGTCAAGTCTCGAGCAACTAATCAGAACCTTAGTAAGTTGGAAGAAACCTTCCCCTCGTTGTCTCAACAGGAAACTATTGGTTTTAGTCCTGTTTGTCTTTCACGTGATCTGTTAAGCAGCAGAGAAAGAATCCTGTAGGTTTCATTTGACCTAATGAATGAACAGACCACGAATCACGGCCATCTGCTTACATGTTAAAAGAATTTTTTTTTTCTTATTTCCAACTACTTCTAGTGTTTGTTAAGGCTATTCCCTGGAGAGGCACTTACAGGCTTGCTAACAAAGCCTTAAGTATATTAAAGTAAATTCTGTTTGTTTTCAACCTGGTCAAGTTTTTTTGCATAGAAGACATACAAAAAATAAGTACATCCTTGATCCCGCGCTTGCTTATGACAAACCCCCTACATGGCATAGGGTTGCTCTTCCATAGCAAAAAACAATTAAAATGGGAGGAAAAAATGCTCAGAAATGGGAGGAAAATTGTTCAATTAGAAAATTTTTCTTAGGTAGGTTTTAAGATAAGCAGGCTTTTAGTGTCATTTCTGGCCAAGGTTTGCTATAATCAAGTTCCACACTCTGTTGGCATAAATTATTCCACAAATGTTGGAAAGCAACACGGATCCTCTTCAAATTTCACCTCTGTTGCTGAAAAGAGCAGTAAGTCTTCTTACTGTGCCACATTTTCTGTGGTATTCAACATTATAATTTTTTTAAGCTGTGGTGAGGAAGTTGAAGCGAAGAGGCTACATTATACATTAAATTCAATGCCGAGTAATGTAACTACACATTAAAGTCAAAGAGCAGTTCACATGAGAAATAGAAACACAAAGTGAGTCACTCATCTGGATAAAAACACATATATTATTAAATTTTCTTTCTTTATTACATTGACCTATAAACGTCTTGAGAAGCGCAAGACTGAAATGAGTGAGCAGAAGCAATCATACAAACAGTGATCTGTACGATATAAGCTACCATCTTCAAAAATTCATGAAAATATTTGAACAAAGACACAATCTTCTTATGCAGTTCCATAGGTTCAGCGTGACTGTCATAGAACTGCTGTACACAGTAAGTGTACCTACCCTCTAACACTCTCCTACTCTAAAGCACTTCTACAATCCTCAGAAAGATTCCACCACAACCAAAGCATGAGAAGCAAACGTACGCTGCCATTGTGTGGAAGATGAGGATGGGGTTTTTGCAATTTGTAGGAGTACGAACCAACATTAAAAAAATAATTTCATGCCAGGGAATACAGGCTGTGACTGATCAGCACTGTTGGAACAAGCCAGTTACTACAGCACGAAATGGAAGTTTACTAGGAAATGTGTAGAAGAAGGGAAAACAAGAGCGATGCCAAAAGGCAGACAAAGGAGAAGAGCAGAAAAATAACAACAATATAAAAAAACAAAACAAAAAAACACAATCCAACCAACGAAACCCTCCACATTTTAAAAATAAGAATGAAGTGTTTTCATGTTTTCATTTCAAGCCAGAAATAATTACCCTTGCTTGTCATTACAGCAAAATATTTAAATTACATGATATTTAAATTCCATTTATTTCATATGTGTGTGTACATGTTTTTGGCAGCTGATTTAGATGTTATTCACTGTTTTATACTATAAAATTCAGATACTCGCTTAAATTCTTTGTTGAATTCAACTAATTTTAAATTCAGCTCTAAAATTTGCAACATTATTTTTCTTCCTATCTATACCCAGGTAGATTTTCTTACTGGGACAAAAGATGATTTTTAAAAAGATTGTTTCAGGAAGACTCAAAAGATGAAAATATTTCCTCCCAGTCATGTTGAGGCACCAGAACTATAGCATATATGTTCTTGCAGCACTGCAAGCTGTCCAGTAGTTACCACATAGCAGCAGCTGACATTGCAAGTGGTCTAAGTCTCTTAAGACAGTTTCTGCTCACAGCCTAGGCAGCTGCAAGTGTCTATTGCAGAGCATTCAACTAAGAGAGAGATTTAAGCATTCTTTACAGTGTGATAAAATTCTGGATCACTCTTGAAGCTGTCATTGCTTCAATTCACAAAATAGAAGATCAGGCCACTGATGTTTACATAGCCAATGACAAATTTGCAGAATTTCATAGACTGATTCTTGCAGAACAGGGCTGGAAGAAGAAGCATTCGGATCATAAAATAATTCTAAAGCATTTTACCAGGACAACATCAGCCAAAGACTTATCTTATTCTCTGTTCAAAGTGTGTGCTTTTCACAGGAACAGGTCAGTCATTAAGGACATAACATATTTAGCACAGAATACAAACATTAACTGGTGAATCACCAGGGATCTCTTGATAAGTCAAATTATTTTTTTCTACTTCACAGTTCTACTTTGTAGTTGAGAAAGCCTATAGCAAGGAAATTGGTATGAAGGTGCATAATGTTTGCAAATAAATAAAGTATAAACATTTGTCAGGTCTTAAAACTAGTTGCTTTTCCTTTTACTTTAACATTCCTGCGCTTCATTTAAAAACCAAAAACATATCTTACAGGGATAACATCCTATTTACCAAACTGGTCCCTCCAGTTTGCTCCACAAGAGATGGTTAGATTCTGCAAGGCTTATTCACAGCGAGTTATAGTCTATGCTCCCTGCAATATTTCCAAAGAAAATGCATCTTGCACAAGCTCAAGGTATTTCTCCAGGTAGATAGAAATAATCTCATCTAAAAAGAGAGGAACAGAAATAACAGAAGCAAGAGCATCAAAAGTCTAAGCAGCTGGTCCTACAGCCAGTCCTCTCTTGTGTCAAATATCTATCAGCAGCTGAACATTTCTCTGGGGTGTCAGGACACCTCAGGCCTTGAGGCTGGGACAAGAAGAGGCTTGTTAAGCCGGTTAAGACTCCTCAACTACATGTGAGGATTTGCTCATTTGCCCTTGAATCAAGGGTCTCTTGACAGGTGATAGAAGTAAATCTTGGATTGGAAGATGTTCTGTGTCAGCCCCCTAGACAGCTTGTATTACAGTAGGGAATTATTTAAGCCATTTAGACTATTTTTGATACCTATCCCTTTCAAACCTGATTGTAATTTGCTTTGGCATGCTGCTCCGGGAAAATTGTGCCAACTGGGGACACAGAAGAAAAAATACAGGTACAAAGAGAAGTGCAGGCAGCTAAGGACTGAGATAAAGTTGTGCAGTGGATGAAAATACAAGCGAGCCCACCTAAGAGCACCAATGCAGCAAAGGTGGATTGTGTCATTCTCCTTGAAACAAATAGAAGCTACAGATAATTTTTCTGCTAAAGAATCATCTCTGATTGTTTGTGCCACAGAGGCAGATAAATGCCAAAAAGATAGATCCCTCTGCCTCTGAGATACTGTCCTGTATAGTATAAAGTTAATAGCAAAGTAATAACGAGCCTCCAGTCCTGACATAAAATATAAAGTTATGCCTGCTAGATGCAAGCCTCATGATCTATAACCTGTGAATCCTTGTGATCACGACACAAAAGTCTCTACCATACTGGCAAAAGAAGGGTAAAATTCCATCGAAAATCTGGACAGCTTTTCACCAGGAACATCCCATATTTTCATCCTAATTTAGCACATAAACCAGGAAATAAATTATTTTTTCTATTGGCTTGAGGCCGACAAAAGATATAAATACATAACCAACGATGAGGGATTATGTTTCTGAGAAACCAGATCTACACTAACATAACAGGAACAGGTAAGAAGGGTGAAGAAAAAATATGTATTTCTTCCACTTTTCCATTCTGAAATGATTGTATACCATTTGTGTGGCTGCACTGACTTTATGTCCTAGGCATACACAGGGTCCCAGTGTGCCACATGGATGGTCAATAAGAAAACCCAAAAGGTAGCTCCCATCCTATTGATAACAATAAATTATTTCAGCTGAAGGAAAAAAAAAACCAAAATTTTCATTCTCAGCCCACATTTTGTAAACTTAAACCAACATATGAAAATTCTTCAAAGCTGCAGAAAAATGAAAACTGAACTGTCAGTTACAACTGAAGCATACAACTTCCATTCCAAAAGTTGCAATTTCTGC
Organism: Todiramphus chloris collaris; assembly: GCA_025345505.1. Classification (NCBI taxonomy): domain Eukaryota; kingdom Metazoa; phylum Chordata; class Aves; order Coraciiformes; family Alcedinidae; genus Todiramphus; species Todiramphus chloris. The sequence continues at coordinate 1,023,179 of JANVCC010000276.1, read as the reverse complement.
TGTTATCATTTGAAGTCTAATATTAAAAGAATTTTCTATATTTACTAAATGTTTTTTTCTTGAACACTTTAAGAATACAGATTTCCTGCAGTGAATGGGAACTGATTGCAGCAGTACTCTAAGACAAATATATGTTCCTTGTTATCAGAAGAAAAATTCTGGAATAATGTTTACTAGTTAGACTTGCAAACAAAATTTGGCCCCATATATATATATATATTTTTTTTTTAAGAGCTTATCCATTTCAAAATATTGCCTGACCAGCACTGAAAGCCCCAACTTTTTGAACGCATCAGACTCTCCTCCAAATATGGTTGCTTTAATAAACTGAAAACAGGGTGGAAAGAATGGCTTCAGGCTCTCAAGAAAGAGAGTAGCTGCTCTCCAGGAAATTACGCACTTAGATGGTGTATGTCCTGAATCAAGATTAGTTTATTCAGAGACATAATAAAATCTCCCACTGAGATTCCTTTACGAAATCCATGGAAAATTCACGATGTAACAACTACAGCTTCTCATTTGTTAGCCATTTCTTTCCACTGTACATTACACATTGGTCACTTAACTCACACAGCAAATCCTGATATTACATTATCCTCATGATAGTAAAACAAAAACTACAGTGGCTTAAGCAGCAACACTTCTGCATCTGTTTGAACAAAATCTATTCAAATAATCAAGATCTTACAAGGAACTACTAGAAAGCACAATTAAGGTAAAATGTATTAATAAATGTTTAATACTTTTTCTGGTCTTCTGAAACTAAGAACCAATTTAATTTTATCAGATATTAATTTTTTATAACCAGGTGGTAGAAAAGATTTACTCATTCTGTGAGAGAAATCCTGCTTTACATGCCAACCATGTGGTAACTCTTAAAGTTGCACCTATTAATTACAAACTATCTTAAAATTACAAAAGGGCAACTGAAACAACACTAGCTTTCAACTATGTCTCAGTCCAAAATAATGGATTAATCTATATGTAGTCTCTAATTTTCACCCAGGGACATTCTAGCAGACTCCTGCAAAATCTTCACAGTAGGTAATCTATTTGGGCCTTAGGAAAAAAAAAAAAAGAAAAGAAAAAAAAAATTAGTAGACTTTAAAGAAGAAAGCCAGTCTTTACTATTCCACTTCCTTCAGAAAAAACATCCAAAATACCCTCCACTTCCCCCTAAGCAATCATTCATTCAAACTCCCAGCTAACAGATTTGCTGCAGACCTTGGGCATACCGATTTTACAAACCTGAGAAAAAGCAAAGTAAACAATGAGCCTACATATTATTTGTGCTGCAACGTGCTATTTGACTTGCCTTACTCCCCAGCGTAGAGGGACTCCCTTGCTGGAGAAAATACAGCAAAGAGCAAAGACAGCTTTACTGACCTGTGTGCTGCCGCCGATGCTTGGTGAGGGCATGACGTGTCCCGCCGGCAAAGCCACAAAGGTCACAGAGGAACGACTTCTCGCCTGTTGCAACAATAAACAGATGAGGGACTGCGGAGGTCACAGATCATTAAAACATATCTATCAAGGCTTTCAGGGTTACTAATTCCTCCAATCAAATGTTTCCATGTAAATATGTCAAATGGGAATGAAATTACCACTGCGGTTTATTGACTGTGATAAAATCTGAAAAGCACCACTGAACATAATTACATACTTGTCAGACCCATAAAAATTAGCTTTATTATCAATGGAATGGTTTTGTACAACTTCATTTCTGTTAGATGTCTTCCAGATGGGGCTGCTTTATGCACTTGAACAGTTTTTATGCATATCCTGATTTTTTACAATTCCCATACATCTGGCCTTTCTGTGCTGAGTAAAGATTGCCTGGAAAAAAAAGTTAATATACTGTATATATGATTCTGCTTAAATAAAATATATTGAATTTACTAATAAATTAAGGGCACCGAGAAATTTTCACCAGACTAGATCACAGTCATCTTTAGTTACCTTCTATTTATTAATAAGTTTTAAATTATTTTCTGGAATATACAGAAGAGCCCGGGAAACAATAAAAGCCACATTATTCAGTACCAGTGGCAATTCGGCACTGTTTCTGTTTCTGAAGTTTTCATGAGATAAAGAAGACAGGTCTGGGGATTTCTCCTGAAATTGCAGCAGAACTCGTATTGTTCATCTTCAAATGATAATTCTTCATTCTAAACCTCTGGACCAATTTGAGGGATTCTGGCAAGCTCAATACTCATTAAAAGTGTGCAAATGCTCTCTTTTTAGCATATTTTTTTTTTTAATAGGAGCTAGGATTTTACCCTGTTGTCTACAAATACAGTCCATCATTTCACAGCAGTATTTTTACTCGGTGTGTACTAACACACACAACAATCTCAGCCCATGAAGGCCACATGGAAGGTCATTATGAGTTAATAATGCTAGCCTTAGATATAGACTCCATAATCTCAGATAAGATTGAAATTTTTATTTCATTTTCTTTAAAAAAAAAGATTCACATTAGTCATGTGGAGCCAATCCGTCTCCTTTTGCAGTAACATAGTGGAGAGGGGGCTGGTGGGACTATGATACTGAATTCATTGGAAGTAACAGTTTCCTTCAAATTCTTCCCTGTGGGGAAGGAAATTTAGTTTCCACAAAAGACAGCCAGATAAAGGGTTGAGTGTCAAGTTACCAAGTTCTCCTGTGAAGACAGAGGGATGGAAACCTCCATGTCGTGTATTTCCACATAACACGGCACGCTAATACACAGACTTTCTGGAAAAGCACAGTGCCTCAGGTAGCTTTGGATGCCACTAAAATAAGCAAGAGATCTTCTTGTGAGTGGGAGGTCCCTGGAGAGCACCACAGAGAAGCTGCCCTCTCCCACCACTGCCTCAATGGGGACCCCAGGGGAACGCCAGCTCCTCACCCCCATTGCCACAGAGCAGGAGTCCCATGCCCTGCGCTACCAGAAGGAAAGCAATTCCTTCAGAGTTTCCAAGGCAGCCTCAACCTTGCCTCTAACATGGGATCAGGAGAACGCTAATTGCTATCTACCAGGTAGCTAGGCTATAAAATGTAATTGACACGGATTAATCTCCATTTCATAATAAAGCAAACTGTGCATTATTTTCTTCATTCGGATCTGGTCATGAAAAGCACACTGAAATTTTACAGGATTTGGAGCTTTTGTGAAGGTTTGGTCCATTGATGAGAGTATGTGAAGATGGTATCTAACGTGCAGAATGATTTCAGTAACTCCTTTTAGGAGATAGTTCTAGCCATCTGTGATTATAGTTGAATTAAAACCGAAACAAAGCAGAAAAAACAGAATGGAAAACCATCCCGACCATCACATGAAGAATGCATATGTGGCTAAATGATGTAACAAAGTCTGAATTTTACTGCAAAATGTTTGTCAGTAATATTATTTCCGAGGTTATACATGATTGTTACACAGCAACTTCTGTATACTCTATTTCCTCTAGATATTATTTCCGAGGTTATACATGATTGTTACGCAGCAATTTCTGCATACTCTATTTCCTCTAGATCTTGGGGGGGTGGTGGGAGTTTGATATATATTTTTTTTTTTAATTCAGGATCTTCAGCATGTAGCAGTCAAATTCATCAAAAATATGAAAGGAAGAGAAGGACTACACATAATGCTTAATTACAATTAAATATTAATTTAATTAATTAATCAATTTTAAATATAAATCTTTCTAACTAGCTGTAATGCCTAACACCCTAGCATAAAATTCACACTTTAAAGTTAAATGCTGTTCCATGCCTACCACAAAATTGCTCATCATCTATATATTGTCATAAATTAGCTCATGTTGTGTTTAACATCTAGGAGCAGACTTCAGTATGGCCTGCAGCTTCCTACACTAATGAGGACACAGAGTACCCACAGCATCTTCGCGAGCTCACAGATTTACTGGGTAGTTTATATTTGGGCCTCTGAAACAGCTTTTGGAGCCACAGAGAAATGATTCAAAACCAACCAACAGCTTTAAAATAGGGAAATTGATCCACCCTGTAAAATGATTTGCCGGTTAAATATTCCACGCTCCTCTAGGTTGGATCTGGGAACTCTCGACACAGGCAGGGCTCTTGAGGGAGACAGTGAGGCTTTGGATCTGAAAATATGAGACTGGAGGAGATTCAGCCCCTGCTTTTTAAGCTCAGGAAAGGTGGCGATGCATCTGATTTTCCACAACTTTCATTTTCTGGCGTAATAATGAATTAATTATCTTATTTGTGTTAGTATCGTCGTATATGCACAAATACATATATCCACTTAAACACACAGAGAAAACTTCATCAACTGTGACTTTAAGTTCAACTGCACAGTATTTCTTATCCCAGAAGCTTGACGTGGGTTGAAACCCTCATATCTAGCCGTAGTATTTCATCTGATGTTATGGGCATGTATTGATACATAGATATATTTTACATTCTTCTGGATATGCTTAACAATTTTATCATTCCAACTTCAAAATTTGTGACTTCTTAACTTTTAGGAAAATGTAAAGACGATATTTCACTTGCTGTACAGGGGGCTGATCTAACTTGCCATGTTTGTATGATAGCAGAAATGCAATAGAAAGCAGTCCTTTTCTTAACAACTTGAATTAGTTTCAAGTGTGCCATTTTGCATTCAAATGTAGAAAGACACGGAAACCAATCCTTTATTTTCTATTAGAAAACAGCCACTGTCCCCTATCTCTCATTATGGTGCAGACTACAAGACCTAACAACAAAAATCCATATTATTGATCTAGCCAAGTCTCCACAATTATTCTTTAGAAGGAAACGCCGACGATAAATTACATCTGCACTGGCTTTTCATCTGCTGTTCGATATAAGTGATCTCTCAGGGCAGGCTGGAGACCTTAAATCGTCAACACCCTTGTCAAAGAAGCTAAGGAGGCCTGGGCTTCC
>JANVCC010000276.1:963268-1013268 GCA_025345505.1 Todiramphus chloris collaris | reverse complement strand
TTGCTGCCACTTAAAACCTCTTCCATAAAAATGCAGATTCCTACTCTTACTCCATAATGTTTGTATTGACAAACTTCTAGTCAACCAACAAGGGTATGTCACAACATTAGAAAAAAATACATTTCACTCAAAAATGCACTGCATGCATAAAATTAGGACATATGAAGCCTACGTGTTCTTTCCTCAGAAGGCCAATGTATTTTCCAGGTAGGGTTACATAGGAACTGAGTACAACTGTTGTTTTCCAATTCCACAGTTTCTGCATTGGAAACCACATAGAACTTGGGCCCTGAAATCTGATGGAAAGCTGTATTTTCAGGACGCGAATAATTCAAAATTAAGGCGGGGAATGGGCAGGGAAGAGTTTTTAAAAATTTCACAGTAGTTTTTCAGCATCAAATCCAGACACTTAAGTCAAATATTACTTTACAGTCTATGCAGAAGATATTGATGATAACATTATACTGATTCCATCACATCTTCCTAATAAACATCTACCAAAACCACAAGCTTTCTAAACGATATGTATAGAAAAGGAATACTCTTACCCTCAACAATCTTGCAAGTATTTAAGGAGACTGCTATGGCAGTAGGATGGAAAGCTATGCAGCACTCAACTGTGTGCCATTGCTGCAGATTACCAAAACTAGATTATGATTTTACATGGTAACTTCAAATCCAATAAGTGAATAAATTTCTCAAAGTTCTTGAAGTTTGCAGCAGTTCTCTGGCTTTATTCTGGCAGCTCACAACTTGCTGTCAAAATATGTGTATTAATTTTAAAATGTAATTTCACTATGGTTCAGCATTTGAAAATAAAGAAATAAATGAGTGCCAGGGAGTACCTAGCAAAGGATGGTTTGCAGCATGGAGTTTTCCTCAGAAAGGGATACGTATATGAAAGAATTACGTACTGATGCCTTGGAAACAAAGGCACTTGGAGAACTGAGCAGCGTGTGAGGCGATGTATCACATTTGCGTGATACGCAAACCAACAAAAAAGGTACATTCAAACCACTTGTTAGAAAGGCTTAGAAAAGCTGACTACATCACATTCTGAAGCATCCCTTAAAATGGCACCGAGGGGTTCTGCACTTACCGGCACTCGTGTGTCTTCAGCTCTGAGGGGGAAAAAAGCGTTTTCACAACCATCACCGCCTCAACTCTCAGTCTTCAAATAAGATTGTTCTGTCTTATTGTGCCTCAGCAATAAGTTACGTGCATCAATTTCTGACCTTTGCTTCAGCTTTGAAATATCACCAATTTCAGCTGTGCCTGTCCTAACACACTGGGCTGGACGCCTTGTGTCACAGAAGTGTGAAAATCGGCCCGTTGCCTTCAACGCAGCAGCACAGGAGAGGAAAACGCAGGCCTGTAGCTACAGGTTGGTTAACAAATCTGCTGGTGATATACAAGGTAGAAGAGCATACATCTTATTCTTCATTCGCTGCTGTACATTTTGAGGAGAAATGTAGTCAAAACTTAGTCTTGCTGCTCTCCCAAGCATTTATACCTCTGAAAATAGTCAGTTATTCTGTTGAGGTGGCAGCTGCTATTTTTACATCTTTGCTTTTCAGAATAGAAACTTCCAAATTAAAAATGTTTTAAAACTTAATCAATTATAAACCAAGTAGGACTAAAGGTTACTTTATGCGAGGAAAACAGCCATACGAGCCAGCTGAAAGACATGATGCAACCACCAGACACAGACTCACAATTCCCATTGTATTCATTAAGGCATAATGGAAAGTTTTAAATTTATCATCTTCCACAGTGTTATAATATTCTGTCAATTTTGTAACATTAATCTTACTGCAGAGCTTTTTATAACATAGAATCACTTAAAATAGCGTCACAGCCCACTGTTTAATGCACATAAAGGTATGTTTCATTAACACTACTCTATGAGTTTTTACTAGTACAAATATATAATGTAGAAAAAACCTGAACATCTGTATATAATAGTAGTGATTCAAAAGCTTTTATACCAATAAAACTTACAGTTTCATTTGAACACTTTTTTTCTTTACCTAGAGGATTCTAGAACATAGTGCTGGAACAGAAACCTTGGAATAACACAATCTAATGGAACGGTGCTATAAAATAGGCAATTCTTTTCTTTTGCAGTTCCATTACCTTTATCAGTTGCTCTTGATCATAAATTTCTCAGTTGTGACTAAAGTGCATGCGACAATGTTTTTATCCTCAGAAAAACTTGGTCTACCCAAAACTATTCTGGATAAATATACCCACATTCTGGAAAACCACACAGATTTATATAAGATTTGGGGGGGGGGGGGGGGGGGAAAGGAAGATTTTGAATTATGTAGAAGAAAATAAATCACTTGACCAAATGCACTACAGAGTATTTCACATAAGCACAAGTAGCTTGTGGCATTCAGGCAGAGGCAGAACAGTCATTCAGTCTGTAAGTTCCTCAACGGAACTTACCCACATATTTGTAAATACAGGTCTTTACATTTTAAGAGTAATATGCACTGTACGGGAATTGAGAAGATCAGATTCACACCACTAGGATCTTCATGACTGTAAACGTAAGTTCTTACATCAAATGCTTCCACATTTTGAAGGAAAGAGAGCTGTAACTACCTTGAAATCCAAAGGTTCTAAAGGTTACACCAAGACGTCATTTACATCCTCAGGACATCGTGAAGATGGATACAATTAAAGCAAAAACTTGTGTTTAGAGATGTGTTTTCATTTCAGTTGAACCATTACCTGTCTGCAAGGATATTAGAAATTTCCTTCAATAGCTTTTGAAATTAGAAGGGAAATCATGATAAACCAATATTTGAATTCAAAACAATTGGCACCTTGATACCAATGTTTGTTTTCTATTTTGCAAAGAGAAAACAGTTCCTACATTTTAACCAAGTGGTGCTGCTTTTTTTAGTTGTTGTTGGGTTTTTTTGTTGTTCTGGTTTGGTGTGGGTTTTTTTTTTTTTTTCCTTTGTTTTTTTTTGTTTGTGTGGGGTTTTTTTTGTTGTTGTTTTTCTTCATCTTTTTTTTCTTTACTTTGGACATCTGGTAGGTCCCCATGATAACACTAGTAGCTTATAGCAGAACAGTAACACTGACAGTGACTTGTGTCATTAGAATAAATAAAACCTGATAGGAAATACAATCAACTCTCAGATTGGCAGATGCTTGAAAAGCAAAGGTACATATTAATTTTGAGCTAATTCTTATCCTTCTCTCTCAGACACAACACCCACTCATATAAGAGCTGACCCGCATATTTGCAGGAACAGACTGTTAAGAGTGAGCTTTGCTGTATATGAAGTTAGTAGTTTAAGCCTTGAGAAGAGTTTTCCCATTAAAAGTTTTCTCTTCAGGAAGGACATCTAACTAGGTCTAAGAGTCAAACTAGACTATAGTCTAATCACGTAAAATATTTGCAGAAAAAAACCCAACAATCCTAAAGGTCTACCAGACGTAAGTAATTTTCTTTCTTTCAGGCTTCTGACTACCCCTATATTCAAATGTATATAATTCTAAACCATAAATAAAACTCATCTCCGTATATTCCTCAAGCACTAAAGAAGAGCAGCATTTCTTGGCACATTTGTAATCAGCTACTTTCTCACTTTCCTTATTTTTCTACCATGCTCAAGTCTTCTATCCTTTGCATGCTTCTATACAAAAACCACCAGCACATGATGGCTCTAAACCAGCAGACACTGCCTTTTACTCTGACCTGTAGTTAATTTTCAATTTAATTAAAATCTTTATTAAAAAATATATTTTTTTAAACTCTAGCGGTCTTTCAAAAGTGATGAAAACTACTCTTTTGCTAACAAAACAAAGGAAACAGAATGAGTTTAATTTAGGTCACAGTGACATCAGAGAGGTTTATTTATTGCCAGCTTTGTTGTATCCAACAAAGCTTTAATCTGTGACATGCTGTAGCTTGTAAAACAGCAAAGTGGTGTGGTATCAGAGAAACTACACCGTGCCATACATTTCTAAAAATGTCAAGCACATTACACTCAGCAACAGCATCAAGAAGAAAGAGAAGGGATTTTTTGGGGGTTGTTTTTTGTGTTTTAAGTTTACATTTACAGCTGAAGCATCCTTTGAAAATTCCTATAAAGACTTCACATACTGAGAGACAGCTGTTTTTACGTAGCCAGAGATGATTAGAGTACAATGTTTTTATGAAGCTGAAAATCAGGGCAGACCTTAGGTTTTACAAAGGAAAAGGGTGAGAATCAAGGCTTGCTTCCATGAACTGCAGACCTCATCCAGCTTCAGAAAGATCCATCTCAGTATGACAGGAAGGTGTGAAAACTGGACGATTCCAGCACATACAGGACAAGGATTATTTACCTTGTTCAAGCCAGGGTTTCCTCAGGTATTATGGGAAACCAAGCAGTGCAGTGGCTAAGTTCACTGTGGGCTTTGGCTACCCAAAACCCCTCCAAACGCAGCCACATTCAGCCGACCCTCTGTGACTGGGAGCACCTTGGGGAGTGTTAACCCACTGTGGATAGATTAACAGAGCCTGGAGAATTAATGTGTCCCGACGCACATGTGGCTGTAAGGCTTTAACAACTGTTAAACTTACCTGAAAAGAAGGTTCATCTTAATTTTAACCAAACGTATATTGGGAAGTATATGCATTTGTATTTCAGCTACTCCTTAATTACATTTAACATATAGCTACCATGTTTCAGACTTCTGAAAATATCAGACTTAAACAAATCCACATGCCAGCGATAGTTTGTATCTGGTGGTTAAATTAACTGAGTTCACCTGCTTGTGAGAAGCCCAGTTTTCCTTTTTGCTTATAAACCTCCCCAGCACGAACAATTCTAATAGAGTCATTTACAGTGTAACCCTGTGCTGCATTGCTGATAAAGACAGAAATAAACACTTGGATTTTGATAATTGCACTTTAAAGGTATTTTAAAAAAAAAAAAAAAAAAAAAGATGGTTCCATTCCTGTAAAAACTACTAAAAATTAATTTACTATGCACGCATAGGTAGTGTATTTCTTTCAGTTGAGGAGAAATGAGAGAATATTTCCTTAGAGTTAGAAGATATCTTAAAAACAGAGGGGTGCAGGATCTCCATATGCTTTGGTTTTTGAGGGGTTTCTTTTGCTTTCAAATCAAACTGCTCAGTGAAATAAGCATTATATAGGAAAAAAAAGATTAAAACTTACATTTATAAATTCAGTTTTTATTCAATTAGTGTATTTTTAAAAAAATCCTTACTGTTTTTAATTTACTTTCACATTAAATCATATTGAATAAAATAAACCCATCATTTATAACAAAATTCAAAAAGAAAACCAGAAAATCCCCTAAAGGAAAAATAGGACTATATGCAGAAAATAATGTATCACAGACTTGATAAAAATTTAGAGCAAAAAATAGTAATATACCTTTTATTTCATCTCTGCAGTTGATAACTTGCTGCAAATTGGTTTTTACAAAGTTACTTATTTTGATATTGTGTTTAGACAAATATCTGCAGAGTCTTATAAGAGAATGAATGCTGGATTGTGATTTTAATAGGTTCTCAGCATAAGAGTCCACAGTTGTCACAGCAGAGCAATACCAACTTACAGTATGATTTTACTGACATCAGTAAAATATCAGACAAACTCAGTTTGACTCAAATCAGCTATAAGCACTATTTTTTTTCTAAACCTAATATTATTATAATGCGATTTTTCATTATTAGTCCAATTCAACTTGTATTGAAGTCAATGAGATTATACTGAGTTCTATAAGTATTAGATCAGGCTCCACGATGATGCTACAGCTACAATAAAACGAGTCTTGTCAAAAGGACTAAGATAAAGTACATCAAGCTTATATTGTTAACAAATTACTAGTTTATTAAGAACTCAGTTTTAAGTTCACATTTTCTTTTCATCTGTTTGTTTATTGTATCTCAACTGTAACTCAAAATAACTGTTCATTTTCATTTTACATGAGAAGTTTCAGTCATTTTCATGGTTTTGTCTACTGGTATCATATTCACAACAGTTTGCCAGTGTTACTGGAAGATGATTAAACTCAACTAAAATATATGCCTTGTAATTTTGCTTATGTAATAGCAAGGGAAAGATTAATATTGACAAAGTATTTTTCCAGTATTTATACAAAATTTCCAGTTTAAGCATTGGGCAGCCTATCAAGATCTCTCACAATCTTGGTTTTGTAAGATTTTCTTTTAATTTCCTTGTGATTTAGGCAAAATACCATAGCACTCGGTTGGCAGAAAATGCTGAATTCAGTTGATTTGCTATTATTTGTGATAATAGTGGAACCATAGTACAGGAAGAGATGATAAGACTGATATAATTGTTTTAATATAACATGCAAAATGTTGCACATGTGGAATAGGAGAATTGAGAGCAAAGAGGAATATTATATGTCTGAGAAAATAATGAAAATCCAGCTAAAATTCATGGTCTTTTTAATATCACACATTTTGCTAAAATGCCAAGTGATATTCAGAGCGCTGTGTTGAGACTTAAATCATATATATACTGTCTACTGTAAAAACTGCACATTCAAAAATAATTAAAGCCAATATGTCTAAACTCCAACATACAAACTGATGTACAATCTCATTAAAAATATACTGAGATTTCTGTAGAAAGCATCCCAGGATTCAACAGGAAAAATGTCTATTTGGGAGTATTATATAGTATTTATCACTATTTTAACGTAATGTTTATCACTAATGTGCCAGCAGAAGCTTTCTTCTCAGAAGGTTAACTCTCTGAAATTAAACAAAAATTAGCGCATAGAAAGTGCTTAATTGTTGTTCTCTTCCTATTTTTAAACGGAGGAGGTGCATAACATTACCAAGATATGCATGTATTTTTAATTAAGATAGTATCATTAGAGGTTGTGATTCCTAAGCCAATTTACTATTTCAAAATGCAGTTCTCCTTCTAAATATAAACAACACAAGAGGATCGGAGCATTGTTGTACAAATCATTATGTTTTTAACAGCTGTTCATTTATGTTCTCTATCATTCTGGAAACAATAGGAACACGAACAATTGACTTTATGTACAGAAACGTATCCTTCTGCCAGGTATGTTCCCTTAATCGGTCATGTTTATGTTATGTTTTACCTTCTTATGACCCGGAGATTAATTTTCTTAAGATCCTTCCAATGAATTCTACAGAAGTTTCCTTATTATTTTTAAATAATTGTAACTACCTACTTAAAAAATAAATATGTGTAACAGAAATTACAAGAACTCTGAGAGATAAATAACTATTTCCGTTTTCTATGGCTTCATCCTAAATCTTCAGATTGACAAAACAGTAGATTTTCAGTACAGCAGATTACTTTTATTAAACTACATTTCAAATGTACTTCAATCATATTTTATTACCCTTTAAAATTAAATGAAATCAGAAGATTTAGGAGATTAAATGCCATTAAAAAAGATTAGACTATCTTTCCTATTATAATGTAGTTTTATTTCCAAGTTTTCTTTTCAGTCTGTCCATAACAAAATATGCTCCTGCCAGCAACAAAAAACTACTTGGTATGTTTAGATCACGGCCTGACTATTATTGGCTACGGAATAACACTGAGGCCACTCTTGAATAGTAATTTCTGTGACATAAATTCTATGGAGTCAACCATAGTTGATCTAAAAAAGAGGATATTTTTCCATGTCAGGTCTGGTCTGATGAACCATCAGGCAGATGACCGTGCCACCAGTGATAAATTGTTACCAGTCTTAAAATTTCAGAAAGAAACAAATCTCACTCTCAAACATGGTTGCAGTGAAACTAATACAGATGCCCGGAACATAGCACAAGTTTTTCTGCTACTCTATGGCCTCTTGCTTTATCAGTTAATCTGAGTACTTCTCCATTCAGTAAGACTGCTCAGCTATTGCTAATCAAATACCAAACCTGAACTTTGAATTCTGAAGGACTCTTATTTCTATATATTTTTCCAAGCTGTATGGCTGAGGATGCTAAACACACTTTCTCTTCACATCCTTATCCCAGGGTGTTGTCTGCTCTTTTGGCTGGAAGCAAACCTCTAGTAAATTCCTATTTATCTCCTTGCCAATCAAGAAGTGAATGACTGACAGTAACAGAGCCTTATCTAGGACTCCTGTCTGTGGTGCATTCTGCTAAATGATGTCATCGCTCTAGCAAAAGAAAATAAGCAGATTATTACAGTGACTAGAAGCAAACTAAACATTTGGATTTTTGCATGGACAGATTTACACACTGTCTGTCAGATAAAGCACAGTTTGCCTGCTGCTTACACAACAAGAATGTGCCTGACAGCTTCTTCCCAGCTTTAGTATCTGATTACATAAATAGGCCATTCCCCACCATTCCTAAAGACTGACAGTCTGTCTTAGTTTAAAGAGCAATTTCTGACTATCAGCCTTTCTGTCTTGCACACAAGGCTGATTATCATCAGGGTACTTCCTGGAGGTCCAATCAGTTGGTTTTTCTCTTGAACTCAGGATGTTACAAAACTTGTAGCCACAAGAATATTAAGAAAATTCAAAATTCTTCAGTAAAAAGCTACCAGCAGTGACCCAAACCTTACACTCCCCATGGCAGTGAAAACTCTCACTGACTACTTTGAGCATTTAGATAAAGATTTTAGGTGATTTCTATTTTCAAGGAGTGCAATGAACACATCTCGGGGCTGGGGGGGGGTGTGGGGGTGTGGATATATGACAAGAAGCTAAAGAGTAAAAAAAAAAAAAAAAATTTATAATAAAAAAAGACCACCCACCCCCAAGCAACCAACTCTACCTCCCCTCACCACCCCCCCCCCCCCCCCCCCCCCCACCCAAAAAAAAAACCCCAAACCAAACCAAACCCAGCAAGCACCTTTTTCGTGAGTGGGTCTCAGGAATTCATACAACACCTCCATTGTCCAAGTCTGCAGTTGCCCTCCAAAATTAAACTTGACAACTGTCATATGAAGGATCTTCATAACCTTCTGTATGTTTTCTATTAGCTGTGCAACTGTTAGTCTTTTTTAATAATACTGCTTTTCCAAATCATACCTCAATAAAACTATGCTTTAAATTAGATGAATTTTACTGTTGCTAGTTGACTCAAATATTGTTAAGGTATGAGCATGTAAAGACATGCCATTTTTCACAGCTAAATGTATGCAGGTGTTAATGAACTTATTTAAAAAATGGTTCTGAGCTCCGAAAAGGGTAAACACATAATAACTCTGCTGTTTACAATGGTAAACAATTGCAAGTCATAACCACAATATTGTTCCTAGTTATTTCAGCTATAACTTGCAAGGCTTCAGAGCCAGACAAACCAGATGAAATATGTTGCTGCAGGTCTGCTCTGATGGATCCCTCTGAAATATCCACGTTATTGCTTTTATTTTATTATGTACCACACTTCATAACTGTACACAGCAGAGTACAATAAAAACTGCACTACACTCCTTTAAGTACTTATTAAATAGGTCAAAAAGTTACCATAACAAATAACTTGGTCTACTCAGGGTCCATTAATAACACATCTTGTTGGGACTCCAAAACAAACATGGGGGAAAAAGGAAGAGTGGAGAAGCATCTATTATTTGGTGCTACCGTTTAACAGTTTGAACTTTAAAAGTGCGGTATCATTAGTCACAGCATTACTCAGTTAATTGCTGTTCTACAATATTAGAATTGACACAAGATGGAAAATAATGCTATGTGCAGGTCTGGGGGAAGGGAAAGGGCAGGGGAGCATTTTGATCCTACATGCAAATCCAAGAAATGCCACAAAGCCGAGTGCCTCCCTACTGCTAGAAGCTATGAGATCTGGGATTGTGATTCACCTGCACAAAATGTGTGTGTGTCGCCCTCACAGTTACATTCTTAAAATACTAATTCCTTGATCTAGGCAGAAGACTGGAAAGGAGAAAAATAGCAGACCCCAACAGCAGACAGGGACCCGAGAGAGCTGGAGATCCACAGGAGCTGTGTTCAGCAGATGCTGCTGAGGGGCAGAAGGAGATGGAGGCCAGATGAATGAGGAGAATCAGGGGAGCCTACAGGGAAACAGGACCTCCAAGGTACATGGAAACACAGAGGGGACTGAAACAAAGGAAGGAAAACGTTGCAAACCAGAAGGCAAAGTGTTTTGGGGAGCCCTTATGGGGGAAGGCTGACGTACTCCTGGTACATGTCAGGTGCACGTTGACATCTGGAGCACTGAAGCCAGCCAGGGAACAGGCAAGAGAGCTGCTGCACTTAGGATGTGTGAGTAGGAAAGCAGCAAACCAAATTTTATCGGGGAAGTCGGAGAGGCAAAGACAGATCTAGACTCTGCTGAAGAAATGGCAATAGGCAGACTTACAGATGGTTGAGAAGTGGGAGAAGGAGAGTTCATGGTCAGGGAAAGACGTTAAGGTTATGGGTGGTAGAGACAAATGGAAGGTCTGCATGAGGTGAGAGGCAAGATGGAGCTATGTTAGAAGATGCTATTCTTGCTCAAAGAGATCCATTCTGTCTTACATAAAACATAAAAGACTTTTGCAGGGAAAAAAAAAAAAAAAAAAGATAAACACACATAATGGTGCCACAAAACAGACATCGATACAAAGAGAATTTAAAACAAGAAGTATATATAGCAGAAATCATGTTATACTTGGTCAAACTGATTTAACTGAAAGAAACTGAAGCCCTTGATGACCTCATTATTTTCGTCCTGTTAACTTACAGCATAAAGACTGAGTGTTATATTATTTGAAAGTTTAATTGAGGGGAAAAAAAAAAGGAAGCTTTAAGTTCAGAATTTTTTTTCCCCATAGACAGCTGTATATGTTGATTGCCACCGTCACTTTCCAGGGGCATAAGTGATACAGAATCTGGTACTTCTTTGTTCCTGACTTCAAATACTTATCTGACATTTCAAACGATGTGGAAACGTACACAATAGGCAGGGTTTTGTTACTTTTTGTGGAGAGTCTACTTTCTAAGAAGTTTTACTAACTAAAAAGTATCGTAATTATATATATCTGAAACTGATTACCCTACAAACATCCCCCCCTGCCCCCTAAAAAAAAAAAAAAAATTCGGCAAAATGAAACAAATTGCTCATAAATCACATTAATAACTGGAGTTTTAACTATCTGTAGCATGTAGAATATTAACATCTGATGTGCCTATGAATAGTCATTCCTACTAGTATACATTAAATGTTGTAATTGGTTTAAATCAGCATGGGCCATCTGTCTTTAATACTCTTATTACAAGGCAGTAAGCAGAGAACTATTAGAGCTGCAGTATAAGCTGTAAGATCTTTACCCGTTCTTAAATCATTTAAAAATAATGAGAGCTTTAGCCTTTATCTAATTAACGAGTGCCTTCTTTGAATTAGAAAAACTGTATCATTTAGCCCACGGTTGTTTAGTAAATTGGCTTGGTGGCATGTAAGCTAATGCAGGGTAGCAGTTGCAGTGTCTTGTTCCTGGCTTCTTATTACTTGAATTATAATTCAATGATCACCTTAGATCATGGGCTATTCATAAATCAGAAGCCTGACATCAGATGAAAAATTGTATTAATATATGAAACTTATTATATAGTACAAACTGCTCTCTTGATAAATTACATTGTTCAGGCTTGACAATGATTGCATTTAAAACATTATTCCTGTTTGCTGTTTTACAGACTGAAACCTCTTCATGAAAAATTTACAATGCTCCTCTGTGTTTTGGAGTCAGAGGGCAATAGAAGCAAATGGCAGACATAACACCATACTTTAGATTTGCTGGCAGCAGCAGAGGACAGAAAACACTTTTAAGTCTATCAAAAAAAAAAAAACCAACCCCTCCGTTGCATTCTTAGTATCTACATTTCCAGCCTTATGAAGATACTAATTGTCCTTTGCAGCAGAAGCACAGTAAATAATGAAATTTTAATTTCAGCTTTCTGCATTGCTTTCTTCTCCTATATAGGTGCATGTTTCACAGAAATTTATAGCTTTAGAGGAAAAAATAAAGGGGCAAACCCATGAAGTTTAATTTGAATTGAGGCCGAGCTCCTTAGATGATGCGTTATGACAAATGCTTTTTGCCAAGGCTGACTGGGTTACTCATGCTGTAGTTCCATATTATTTACATTAATTACATGAAGGCTGCTTTGTTAATGGTACATTCTGGTGTGGGTCGCAGCATGATATGCTAATGATCTAAGAAAAATCTGCATCTCCAATATTTATGATAATTTGGGAGAGGAAACAGGATTGCCTTTATTTCTCTTTCTTCAACAGAATAACACAAGCAGTACAGAAGCAATTGTATTCTTGGATTGGAGGAAGAAAGTTCTAATCAAGCCGACATTTAGGTGTTATAAATGGAGGAGAATAATTTATTGTTTGGGATCTTGTCAGACCCTCTGACGAAGTGATAACACAGCATTTCTCTGGATTTTGTACATTAAGAAAGCTGTATCAAACTGAATGAAAAGGAATTTTAAGATGAATTAAACCTCAAGATTTCTTCTTGCTTCTTCTTGTAACATTTTCTCACATCAGTAGCGAATATACAGCGATACATTTAATTCAGGCCATGTTCAAGTTTATGAAATGGAAGAATATTACTATACCATCGGATATCACTTCAGGGGGAAAAAAGCCTGCTACTGTCTTTCTGTTCATCTCGAGGTCTTATTAAGCCAAATAAAATCCAGGAGAAGATTATAATATAACCTTGCATTTTTCATCCAAATATCACAAAAACAAATATTAAAGTGGCAAGGTTTTGGGGGTTTTGGTTTTGCCCTCACATAGAAAACCAGAAAACAAAATCAGGAAAAACATCTCTAAAATGTAAAAAAAAAAAAACTTAAAAAAAAATCTTATTTGTCAGGGATGCCTACAGCTTCAGAGTACACATGAGCCACAGAGACCTGTAGAAAGCTACGATGCAACAGAAATTAAACAAAAGGCTTATTCCAAGAAGTTGCTTCCCTTGAAATAACTTGCTGCATTTATATGTTATTTCAAACAAATGAACTAGTGCTCGTTTCCCTTTCCTGGGTATCAGGCACTATAAGTGCATGAGCTATCCACACTTGCTCTGATATGAGACTTTCCCTCTCAATTACCTCTCTGCAGCCTCAACGGGAGTGTTGCTGCAAGAAGCAAGCACCTTCCTTTTAAAGTGCTGACTTAACAATACTTCGACGAAACTGGTAGGATTATGTAGTGGGTCTGGCTGAGCTGCTTTTCCCCATACAGCCCTCATACTGCAGTACTGGGAGCTAGAGGGTGTTGATTATTACTATCTCAATCAGTTATATGATTGTGAATTTTACACTCGGAATATCAAGCACTGTTTTATACTCAAGTTCAGCTTTATAGACAGCTACTTATCTCTAATTACAAACCAAGCTGATTTTAATAACTGCATTATTTGTCTGAAGTGAAGAACGTAAATGCGTTTGGCCTCTACTTGGGCACTAATTTATCTTCTTGTGGTTGGAATAAAAAAAACAACAACAGGTTTTCGAGTGGATGCAGAGAAGGGCAACAATGCTGGTGAAGGGTCTTGAGAATAAGTCTTACGAGGAGTGGCTGAGGGAGCTGGGGTTGTTTAGTCTGAAGAAAAGGAGGCTAGGGGAGACCTTATCACTCTCTACAACTAACAGAAAGGAGGTTGTAGAGAGATGGATATTGGGCCTCTTCTCACAAGTCACAAATGATAGGACAAGGAAATGGCATCCAGTTGCCCCAAGGAAGGCATTAGGTTGGACATTAGGAAAAACTTCTATATCGAAAGGGTTATCAAAGACTGGAAGAGGATGCCCAGGGATGTGGTTGCATCACCATCCTTGGATCCGTTTAAAAGCCGTCTAGATGTGGTGCTTAAGGATATGGAGTAGTAGTAGCCCTAGTAGAGTTAGATAACAGTTGGACTTGATGATCTTGAAGGTCTTTTCCAACCACAGCGATTCTGTAATATTAAATTTGATTGACTGACATGTGCTGATTTTGGTGGGCAGTGGGGCAAGAATGCTGCAAGTGCTTAGTTACAAGACACCGTGTAGCTTTCCTTCGTGGGCTCCCCTTCAAACCTCCTAATGACCCTGTGGCAATGACATAAATTTCATAAGCAGTGGAAGGTGGGTTAACAACATGCTAGGGAGAGCTGGAGTAGAGGATACACTTTGAGTTATACATTAAAGACTTCTGATGATCAAATCACTCGCAAAATAAGCTTCGTTCTCAGAAACTGAGCAATTCTGAAACCTCCATGTGTACCAAGTGTCCTTCTTGCCAGCTAAAAGCAATGGCTGTGGGAGAAGTGATTAAATGTTCTTTATCATGAAAAGAAGTATCTGTTTTAGAACAACTTCCTTTAAAACTGCATGTGCACTGATGTCTTCACACTTGCCTTCTACCACAGTGACCTGAAATTTCCAAGGACCACAGATGGATACAGGGTGGGAACTTGTCTATGTTCATCTTTTAGTCATATTTCAATCTCTCTGTGCTATTCTTGTAGCAAAGAAGCAGCATGAAGCATTGCTTTTAATCACAAAATCATGAAAAGCAGCCTCCATAAAGACAAATGTGTGTGTTGCAGCATCACTACCAGCTCCACCAAAAAGGTTTGTTTCAAAGATTAGAGCACCTGATGTGCTGCACCTCTAACAACCTCCATCCACCTAATTCTTCTGCAAAGAGTTTCATATTTTGCCCTTCTGGATTCCAGAAGCAAAGCTTACAAAAACTCTGCCCTTCTATTTCTGTCACTTAACTGCATCAGAGTGCACTTTTACACCTAGCATCTCACCTGGAATCAAGATGCCCAGTTGCTTGAAGACAAAGCCAGTGTGTGTGGTAAGTTAAGAAATAAGCTAACATACAACAGCAATGTTATTTATAAAAGATCCTTTTGTTTTTCTAGGAAGTCCTTCTCCAAAATATTGACAACATCAGGCCCTGCACAACTTATAACATCTCTAATGTTGATTCCCAAAGCTAAGGCTACAGTTCAAACAAAGGTTTTATTGTACCACTTCGAGAAACTTCGACAAAGGTTTCTTTCTGTGGAATCACAGCTCAGATAAGAAAATAAAAATGCCAAAACCAGAAAATGTTTTCAGCTGTACACAACCCATAAGCCCAAACTCTAAACTGCATAAGACACAGTGTCAGTACAGTGTTTTCCATTCTTTTACTAATAAAGTTCAAGTCCTTATCTTGATACTCAAAAAACCATCAACACTTTACTCCTTTTCAACTTTTTGTAAATTCCTGACAATCATGTTCCACAAACACAAAATACAACCTTAGAACAAAAAAGGCAGCACAACACTGAAGAAGACACAATCCCGTTTTCAAAGAGCTGAACAACTCTGGAGAAGATATTTCCACAGGAAAATCTTTTTCCTCAAGCATTTCTTTGTCTATAGACAGATAGGTAACAAAAAGGCAAGGCAATCAGCAAACTGGCACTGAGAAAACTTGTTCCTTTCTCCCAAAATGGCGAAAAAAAAAGCAAGCTATTTAAACTATTCCAAGGAGAGGATGTGTTTTGGTTTGGTCTATTCACAAATTTGTATTTTACTGCATATAGGCCACAACACACCAAACATGAACCCTCAGGTAGACAAAACTAAGCTAGAGGCGTGAGGATCTTGCAGGCAGGACATAAGGCATTGGAGACAAGAGGCTATTCTGGCAGAGAAGGCTTGCAAGATCCTGACATGCTGTGCACAGAATATTGATGCTGAATTGTAGGTCCAGGTTCTCTATTCTATTTGTCTGGTTTTAGTTCCTCCTCAGGTATAGGTTCTGTATGTGAAAGCATAATATTGACAGGTGTTTAAATTACTGAGACAGAATTAAGTGTGACTACCCAAAAAAAAGGAAGATAGAAAACCCCTGTGTCTTCACATTGGCCAAATACTGGTCACAGTTTAGACCTAAAAATTCAGAGAAATTTAAGAATTCTCTTTTCCAAGCCACAGATTAAGTAGTTAAATTATCTAACTAACTAGAATCAACCCATGAAGTTGCACTATAACTTCTTTTTATATTCCATGCATTTTAGATAGATGAATTCATAATGCAGCTACATTACATCAAGCTGTAATATTTGAAATTGCATCATAAGGTGTACTATTACTGCTACACGAAGTAACATGATAGCATGTTAATTGAGATTTAAGAAGCTACATTGGAAAAAAATTCTATTGAAAAAAATTCTGTAAGTCCTTAAGTAGACCCATTTTTAGCCAAGCTGACCACAAAGTTTTAAATATCTTGCCAGATACTACTTGTTCTAAATATAGTCAATAAAATATAATTTGTTACTTACAACCTAACCCAACTTAGAAAAAAATTAAAACAATATAGTGCAGTATCATGTAGCATCATCAAAAATAAGCATGCTGAATACAAACCAGGACTCTGTTATATAGGGCACTATATTGAGAAGCCTGTAAGAACAAATAGAACAACAGTCACATATCAGTTAAAATACTGGGAGACTGTAAGACTGTCAGCTTCTGAAGTTGAATGACCAACAGATGCACAAACTACTTTGATACATGTAGCAATCCCCACAGTTCTGTGACTTCAGCTTGAAAGAAAAATATCGGTATGGACATGATACTTTTGATTTATGATTACTAATAGTTCTTAAAGATATCTGACCAAAAAAACCCCTCATATATCATATTTTTGGGGAACAAGCAAAAAGGGATTGTGTTCAAGTCTGTCTAAAGTTAAGAAGATAATGCCATTTCCATAAACAACTAGAAGAGTGGATGGTTGAAGCAAGCATGGAATTTCCCAAACCCGGTCAAAGGACGGCAGAGAAGACAAACACAGAAAGCAGATGGTAAAAACACATGAAACCATGAAGTCAGTAGCTCCAGTGGATCTGCAGCAAACAAAGCCAGAGGGGGCTTGGTATGTCCTATCCAAACATCGATCTAAGCCAAAAGGTAAAGAACCACAAGAGGACAATGCCCAGAGTCGTGGACACATTCTATGTTCTCCACCCAATTTTTGCTCAGATCACAGAGCAAAACCCAGCAGAACCACTAATAAAACAACTAGGTTTTGTTCAACATGTTGTTCTTGAAACAAAAGCATCTGGGAGAGAAAGTCTGAGCAGTAGCGTTGCCACCTGGCTAGCATGAGCAGCCCCTGCCTGGTAATAGCTTCAGTCTTGTCACTGACAATCGCCCTATTAATGCTGTCTTTTAAAATCTATCTAGGGAGACTGATAGAAACCCAAAAAGAGATTCGGAATACAGCTGTCATAACACTATGAGTGAATCATGTGAACAAACTCTTTGTTTCAAGAAACTAGTTATTGCAGCTCTGAAGCTGAGCTGCAGAACCTACCCTCATGTCAGCTCTCACAAATGAGGTGAAAATGTTCCCTCCACACATACACTCCTAACCCAAGATACAAGTTGGTAAGCTGAATTGAATATTTTCCAGAGAGCACAGATCTCAGCTAAAACTTCCCAAAATTCTCACTTGCTTGGAAGTCCTACTAGGAAGTTTAGCCACAGGTATCTATCTATAAGACAGATCAAATCTGACTTTACATTGAAATACTAATGCAAGAGGAATTCCTTACACTGATTAAACCAGTATTCTTTACTAAGATAGTACAAGGAGACTGGAACCTCTTATTAACAACTAAGGAGTGGACTTCATTATTAATAGATTATTACTTTATTAGCAAAAAAGCCATAAAAAGCACTCAGTGTTTTCAAAAACTGAACGTGAAAATTTCTCATTCATGATCAAAAGAATTCATACAATCTTCAACAAAAGCAAAACAATGCTCTGAATGGGTAAGAACATTATAACTGCCAGAAGCTCTGATTACAATGGCATAAAGACTTACAGCTGGCCAAATACTAGACAGATTAGATATCCTCAAAATTATGATTTCCATATTAACTTTTGAATTTGTATGCGATAGAGATGGATATCTACAAGAGGCAATGCTCTAGAGTAAGCTACATCTTAGCAAAGTGATTTTGAACAGCTGAACTACTGCTATTTGAAAACTGAGTTACTAAATAGCATTTTTTCAAACTCATTGTACAAACATTTGGTTAAAATTACATGATCAATCCCATGGTACTGCTGGTACACATCACCGATAGGAAGGAAATGAAGAACAGCGTAAGGGGCAATAGTTTGTATAATATTGAAATAACCTATTTTGACCACAGAAAGAAGAGATCTTCCTTTCTAACAAATCATAACCTCAAATAAACCAGATTCCTTACTCCTTGATGACCGCAATGCTGTGTGTTGATTTACATGTCTGATATTATCTGAACTATTTTCTGATGTTACTGTGTTTTGTATCATTTCCTATCCACATTAGCTAATACAGTTGATAGATAATGGTTGTCTAGTCTCTGTATTCACTAAAAATGTAGACTTAAAGAAAACTGAAAAACCTAGGAGGAATCTTTAGTTAAATTAGTTAACAATTGCGTGGTTTATAATGGGCCCATACAGTTCATAACCATTTCTGTCAAGGATCACCGATGGTGACGTAAAGCTGGTATGACAATCATTCACAAGCTGATGGAAGTTCCTGCCCAAATTCAATGATGTCTGGGATTAGTTTGATCAAACAAAGGTTAAGATAAAGGTTTATTTCTTTAGTCATAAAGAATCCTCACCACCCACAACAGCATATATAGAAAATAAATTTTGCTCCCTTGGGCACGAATACCTCCGCTCAATGAACAATGGCTTTCACTCTGCTAATTGGAGAATGGAGAGGTAAAGGTCATGTGTAAAAACAATAGGGGATATAAAAATAATGCAAACTAAGGAAATTACAGCATTTTCCAATTGTCAGTGTGACAGCTTCCAGTGAGAAATAAGGACATCAGACACATGTGCCCTACTGTGCAGGCTGGGTAACAAGACAGTCTGCACTCCCTCGTGCAGGCAGTATGTAAACATGTTTCCTTCAGAGGGACAACGGGGCTATGCCCCAACAAAAGTAATAATCTTTGCTAGAATTATGTTGACGTGGAATTTAACTGATCATTCCAAAAGGAGGAAATAGGAAGAGGGACAAAAGGATGTAAACAGAAAATAACAAAAAAAGGGTTTGAATTAGGTGTAACTGTTGGAACGATTTTTCTATTCCAAGTAAATGAATTTGAATCTTCTTTTAAGTTCTTGTTCATATTTAAGTACTACCTTGTTTAGCAGCTTGGTTGAATGAAAATAAGGGCGGGCATTTGAGCAGCATTGTGTACCAACTTGTTTTCCATGGACAAGAATAGACAAATGCAAATTATAGTAAAACATTGAGGAAAAAAAAGTACATGCCAGCAAACTATCATTTAACTTTTTGACAAATCCTTATGTTTATAGTTGTGTCCTTTTCTTAATTTAAATGACAGATGCAGATGTTGTTCTTAGTAGTTAACACACATTCTAATTTATTTTTAAACGTTTGTACACAGGTTTCAGACCACACTAAGAAAAATGTTTTCAAAATAAATTATAGGAAAGATTTTTTTAATCAAGTTTCCTTTTTCCTCCTGTTCTTTTTCTTGTGTCTATTTTAACCAGTTGCCTTGAAAATGCATATACCTCTGAAAAACTCTAGATTGTGCTTTTTTTTTCAGACTTGCAAAGGGTTGTCATGTTTCAGCTCTTTTCCCCCTACTTACTTGTCCAGTCTTCAGTGTTCTAAGACATGCACTTAAAGGATAATAAAAGAAGACCACATTATGTGTCAAATTAAATGTTGTTGATACTTGCTTTAAGTGTACATGCCCTGACATTCTGTTATGGATCAGCTGCCGGACAATAATACTTGCACATTCCCCGCCTGACAGATTGTTCTGTATTTTGTTTGAGATGCTCTAATGTTTTTGACGACCTATACAAGGCCACACATTTCAGCAAATTTCCCAAATTAATACTGAGACCAGTTTACAATGTTTTCTTCAGTAGTGCTCACTCTTACTGATTGTGTCCTAAATAATAAACCATGGCCTCAGGCAGTTTTTCTCAGAATGTTTATGATGAGAACTCATTCATCTAAATCTACTGGCCAATGGAATAAAATAAATCAAGAATTTCCCAAAATATAACAATATTTGTGTTCTCGAGATAATTGATGACTGCAGCTGCACTAATTAAAACCCATGTGAGTTTCATTAATCTTGGTCACTAGGTCCAATTGCTGTACACCACACCCGGGGCACTGCATAGTGCCCTTGTGTCACACTCAGGTGAGACTTGACTTTCAGTTAGAATCTCACAATATCATTATTGTATTTTTAGGATCTGAACTATCACCTCATGCATATACCTACTGTGCATCTAAGTGACTTACTTCACAACAGGTAAGCTCAATAATAAATTTACCATATTATTTAAGACTACATTATTTTCAGTAAAATGCTTGCCAGCACTCCACCACCCCGAAGAAGATAGTGAGGTATGGAGAAGGTTGAACACTACCTGCAATAAAAATTTCTCTATTTGAGGGGGGACGGAAATTAATTTTCCTTTAATGCTATCACACCGGTATTTTGTTTGCATATCTACACTTTCTTCTGCTGGAAATCAAAACTATGTCTTCACTAGAGTATTTCTAGGTAATAGCTGTATCATACATATATTTTTCTGTATCAGAGAACATTTTTATAGCTGTAGATATGCTTTGCTTGTTAAAGAAAAAGAAATGTGTCAAAAACTTGTGGTTCAGATAAATATCTACAGAAATAGCTATAACTAATGTTAATAACTAAGCTGCCTTGCAGATCATAAATACTAGGAAATATAAATAACTCCTAGAGACAACTGCACAATCTATATTTGAGGAAAGGCAACATTTGAGTAATCAATCACATCAAGCCAACACTGTCATAAGCTGAGTTTATGAAAATACTTGTAAACATTTATTAAATGTAAATCCCTCTTCAAAATGTGTGTTATCAGAGATCCCCATTTTTTCATGCAATTTGGAGTATGTAATATACAGCAGCTGATGAATATACAAAAGCCTAGTTGCAGGAGCTGCTTCCTGTTGGTCTCTCAAAGTGCTGGCAGTGATACAATTTCTTTCAAACTAATGTCATACAGAATATGTTCGAGCGAATGCCTGGCAAAAATTAAAAGCTGGCTACATCAACCTTACCAAACAAAATAATCCTTGCTACTAATGCTACTTCTTTCAAGATTAAGGGGTACGTTTTGCTTTCATTTGATGATTGAAGTCAATGGAATAAATAGTGACTCATGTAACCAGGAACAAGTTTCAGACCATTTGCAGTTACTCTCTTTCAAGAGTCTCCGGAACACTCGGTATTTCTGATATCTGTATTTCAGACAGATTTTCCATGTGGCTATCCACTTGCATTTTCTTAAGAAAACTTCAATTTCCACCCTGCCCATATTTTTCTTTACTAATGGGTCACTTCATATTGCTTCTTTACCCACTCATGACTGCAAAACATACAGATTTAGTATCATCACATTCGTACTCTGTTCACTGGCTTTAATTTCCATTCTATCCAATGACTATAAATTTGTCTCCTAAACAGCTTGCATAACTTTTCTAAGTCAAGACCACCTGTATCTTTTTTTTTCTGTTCTGAATATTGGTATCATATCGAGTATTGGCTCTCACTGTCAATCCTCAGTTATTTTCTTTTCCATAACTTCATCAGGGTAATTCCACTGGCCCAGTGGTATGCAACTTATTTTCCTGAACTGCTTTTGACGACTGTTTTTAGAATTACTTCTTTTCCAAGACACCAACCCTTTTCCTCCTCAAGCCCGAAACAGTAGAATCAAATTTTAAGGAAAACACATGCAGAAACAAAGCTGCAGCTTTGGGTTATCTTCATGGACGTGCTTGAAATCATACTTAGTAGGCACTGAAATCACTTGGGGCATACTGCAATGACAGTAGCTAATGGTCAAGAATATTCTTGGATCAAGGTCAGTCACATGCATTGCACAATCCACTTCAGAAATTTATATTTTGTTTCCACTGCGTCTACAGGTATGTTGTCCCAAAACCTCACTCCTCTAAAGACTTAGAGATCTTTCTACCATTTTCAGTTTCAGTTTCAGTCATGTTTTTCCAACTTATTAATCTGCCAAGAATAAGACCAAAATAGGTCTTCTTCATTTTCAGTCACATTATTGTAACCTTTTATCTTAGAAGATCTCTGTTCACATTTTCTACTTCATCCAGAACTGTAGACACTACTCTACATGGACAGATATCTTGCTCAGGCAGACGTCAACAACATTAATACTTCCACATCCCTTTACAGCAAGTCCTTTGGTTGGTTCATCCTAAAACTGCCATTGCCCGTTACCTGGGCATTAACTGCCATTACTTGGAGATCATATGCAGCTTTTAGCCTGGTGAACAGATAAAATAGTCATATCACTTTACACTTTTTCCAATGAATAAGCCTTTGACTTTATAATGAAAATACTATTAATCATTATTTTAGTGATCTTGCAGTTTTTATCAGGTCTCATCTCATTATTGTTACACCTATTGTAAAAGCCATCCAGCTTTTACCTTTTGATAATCTGTTTTGAATTTTACAGTAGCTCATGTTACCAACAAACTCCAAAGGACTATTCCTGCACTTTACTGGAACCAATAAGTAAATTGGTAGCAAGATCACTCTTTGTGGAATTTCACCTGTACCTTTTCACTCACCTTTTCTTCTTAAGAAGGTAACCTTTTCTTATTAACCCCCCTAAATGTCTTATCACCTCAGAGTTCTTATACTAACCTTGTAACTGAAACAATTCTCAAGTGGCATCTCATTTGATGTTTATTTGAAATCCAACCATACAGATTTTCTTTGTCAAGAGAAAGAGGTATCAAACAAGCTTATTACAGACAGGTATCACGTTAGATGGGAAAGATCTGCCTTTGGTAAGCCCATGCTGTTTATTTATCATGTTGCTGTGCTTGCATGTCTCTGAATCATTCTTTCTCTTATATTTGTGCTGAATCTTTGCACACAGTTCAGACCATAAAATTGCTAAACCCTTCCCCCTCTCTTCTTAAATATCAGGACAGAAATTGCTATTTGTATCCAGTCCCCTGGGAGGGGGGTGAGAATTCAGCCACACTCCACTCACGCCCCGTTCCCTGCATGTACAGGGAGCAGATGCCATGGGCCTGGATGGAGCATCAACTCTGGTGCAAGGTATCGGTTCTTCTGCTCTGCACCCAAGAGGCTGCATCGCCACAGTGGAAACAGTGCTACCAGAAAGGAGGAGAACTAATACAGCCAGCCTCTAGCAAAGTTCCTCTGCAATCAGCGGAGTGGTAGGAAATAACAGTGAAAGCACTGGCATTCATTATGCACCAGCAAAGAAATGCCCTCCTCACTTACTGGTGAGACAGGTAAACATTCTAATACAGCACCACAGAGCTATAAAACACAGGAAAAACTCTTACTCTTCTTGAATCCCATTACGGAAAAACTTTAGGTACCTTATGTGGTATCTGAGGATGTGTCGGCCTCTACGTGGTCAGAGCATCTGTTGTTCTTACATTTTCCTCTCATCATTTTAACACGTAGGAATGGAATTTAAATGGCAATTACTGCTAAAATTATAAACTCCTTCAGACTGGAGTTCCTGATGCACGCAGATTGGGTATAAGTCAAGAAGAAATACCCCTTGTCCACAACACAGCTGCTTGACTTGACTAGAAAATAATGTTTCTCCCCTAATTCCCAATTTCATTTAAAACTCTGGTTATAAATCACTGCCAATGGTTGGACTGACTGAAATTCTAATGCTATACTAACTTCTATTGCATAAACACTATGAAATCAGTAAATCCCTCAACTCATTCTATTGTCCCTATGTACTGATACTTCAGTGTGCATATTACTGCAACAAGGAATATATTTCCATAAACAGTGAAATTAGAGAGTTAGAAATGCAGCCTTTGTGATTAAATTATGCTTACTTCCATCAGTGCAAAATATACACTGCCTAAACCAAGAAATTATGGTCAAAGAAAGAAGTTTTATAAAATCTTCATGCTTTATCAGACTTTGTATAATTCTTTTACTTTTTTTTTTTTCTTCTTCTTTATTCTTTTAAACAATAGGACAGTACCTAAGGATCAAATCAAAACAGATTTCACAATCTGAACTTACTAGGAAATGACATAAGAATAGATTATATTATTTTCTTCAGCCATTTACAGTTTTCTACTCTGACATTTGCAAAGAAGCTGCACCTTAAGGTTGTCTGTCTCCTTCTATGGTTGTCTCCTTCTATGACAAGATGACCCGACTATTGGACGAGGGAAAGGCTGTGGATGTGGTCTACCTGGACTTCCGGAAGGCTTTTGACACTGTTCCCCATAGATTTCTAATGGAAAAACTGGCTGCTCATGGCCTGGATGAGAATAGGATCTGCTGGATCAAGCACTGGCTGGACGGACGGGCCCAGAGAGCAGTGGCCAATGGTACTAAATCCAGCTGGCAGCAGGTCACAAGTGGTGTTCCTCAGGGCTCAGTGCTGGGGCCGTTTCCATTGAACATCTTTATTGATGATCTTGATGAGGACATAGAGTCTGCCATCAGTAAATTTGCAGATGACACCAAGTTAGGCAGGTGTGTCGATCTGCGTGAGGATAGAGAGGCTCTCCAGAGAGACTTAGACTGGATCGCTGGGCCAATGTTAATGGCATGAGTTTCAACAAGGCCAAAGGCCAAGTGCCAGGTCCTGCACTTGGGCCGCAGCAACCCCATGCAAGGCTAGAGGCTTGGGGCAGTGTGGTTGGAGAGCTGTCTGGCGGAGAGGGATCTGGGGGTTATAATAGACAAGCGAATGAATATGAGACAGCGGTGTGCCCAGGTGGCAAAGAAGGCCAAGGGCATGCTGGCCTGGATCAGAAATAGTGTGACCAGCAGCAGTAGGGAGGTGATTGTCCCCCTGTGCTCAGCACTGGTGAGGCCTCACCTCGAGTGCTGTGTCCAGTTTGGGGCACCTCAGTACAAGAGAGATCTCAAGGTGCTGGAGCGGGTGCAGAGGAGGGCAACGAAACTGGTCAAGGGACTGGAGAAGAGATCGTATGAGGACCGTTTGAAGGAGCTGGGTCTGTTTAGTTTGAGGAAGAGGAGGCTGAGGGGAGACCTCATCACTCTCTACAACTACGTGAAAGGACATTGTAGAGATGTTGGTGCTGGGCTCTTCTCTCAGGTAATTAGGGATAGAACCACAGGGATTGTCGTAGAGCTGAACCAAGGTAGGTTTAGACTAGACATTAGGAAAAAATTCTTCACGGAAAGAGAAGTGAAATATTGGAATGGGCTGCCCAGGGAGGGGGTTGAGTCACCATCCCTGGGTGTGTTTAAACATCACTTGGATGTGGTGCTGGGGGACATAGTCTAGGGGTGAACTTGTAGAGTAGGGCTAATGGTTGGACACGATGATCCCAAGGGTCTTTTCCAACCTGCGTGATTCTGTCTACAAACTCATATTTTACTTCTTGCCTGAGATCAAACATGCTCCCCTCCTCCCCCCCATTGCAGGCAAGTTCTACATCTCTGCAAGGAAGACTAAAATAAAAATACTGAACTACTTACTCCAACTGGATTAATTTACTCTGATGGGAATACTTAATCTGACTAGATTAACATTGTGGTGTAGTGATACAGGATTCATAAAAATTAAGATCTACTGATATCTAAAAGGATGTTATGTAACATGAATTTGATGATGGGCACAGGGGAAGGGCACAAAAAGCTGAATTATCTTTACCCCAAGGTTCATGCGCCAGGTTAATTGTTTCTATAAGTTTGCTGCTACAATTCATTGTAACTGCCAACATGGATAAAATATTAAGAGAATGTTTTAAAAATGAAAATAACTCATTCCAGAATTGCAGTTTCATACACATCAAGGGTTCAGCAGTGGTTTCTAAAAAGACAGAGAGTCTAGCTAAGGTTTTCTTTCAGGTTAGAGTTCCTAAAATCCTTTCAAGATCTCAAGAATGGAAGCTGGAGCACTTAAGGAACAGCAGTAAGCTCTGCAAACCACCAGTGCCAAGTTGGGTGAAAAGGAGAAGGAACTGGGGCACTTCCCTGCCCAGACCCTGGCTCATGACTCTGACACTCATCCTGAATACTGCAAATGCTCCCTGGCTGCATTCATGTCAAAGAAGTATTATGCTACCACTTCCACAAAGGTTATCCACAATCCAGGCCCAAGGAATTAATTCTCACCACTGAGAAAAACCTAACTCCCATTAAGAGTAATGGAAATTGCACATGTGTATCAGGACAATTTAAGGCCCTTATGGAATTGTATCCTCCCTTTTTAGACACACATGTAATTTTCATTAATACCAATTAAAAGAAAATCAACTCAATAAAATTATGTCCAGTTTCCATAACACAGAATACCATGCAAAACAACAGTAACCAGCAAAGAGTTTTTTTTTTTTTCCTCTTTTTTTTCTTTTTTTTTTTTTTTTTTTATTTAAGCCAGATTTAAATAATCATTCAAATTGACATTTTTAATAAAAAGTAATTGTTTTACTCAAAGCAACAGGAGCTAAAATTGAAATTTCAGGCTGCAATCCAATCAGTGTAAATTGTTCAGGAAGAAGGAAAAAAAAAACCTTAAAAATTGTAAGAAATATTTCATTATATTTTCCTTTTGGGGCTTAGATCCTGTGGGCAGAATGAAGAACACAGGATATGGACAGGGCAAAGAGATCCTTCTGCCAGTTATAAATCTAACATGTATTACATCGTATTTTCAACTTTGTCCTTAAAGTAATATGTACATTAAAATGATTATGTTTGTACCAACATTTCTCCTCTCCTCCAGCCCAAACCTGAGTAGTAGGTTCCGGGGGTGTCCCTTTTACACCATCCACACACAGTAATCCTTTTGCAGTTGGCTCTGCTGACTCTGAAAGCACAATGCCCTGGCACTGCAATGTAACGTAGCTGCACTGCAAAAGACAGTCAGGCCCAGCTTCCATCCAGTGGAAGGTATGCAAGATAAAAAAACCCAGGAAAGGATATTTAGGCCACATATCACACACAAATAAACATACAGGCACTGCAGGACAAGTTCTGTGAGAAGTGTCCTGAAAGTAAGTTCCTAAATGATAAAATAAAAATTAAAGTACACAATGTCCAACAGGAGGAAAACAGTAGAAGTAAATTTTAAATGAAAAAAACTGCACTATTATTTTCTTATTCCTGCTCATAATAAACATACATACTGTACTTGAAGGGTAAATGCAACTATTTAAATATTTATCAAGTATATACATGTGCTAGGGGGGTTGTTTTACGCCTGATTTTGAGACCAAATAAGTTTTAAAAGGTAAATCTAATGCAATGCAATAAAACTGCAAAGTATGTTCTGACCTTCTACTCTTCCCTGCAACACTTACATGCACATATATACACACTTTAATAATACATATCCCAGTGGAGTACAACTGACCCCAGTAAATCCTGCTGTTTCCCCAAGTGTGGAATTAAAAGCTTCATGACCAGAGTGAGAGAACACATTTGTTTCCATTCCTGTGATATCATTTCCCCCCTCCCCAGCCTAGTGTCACCTCCGAAGCCCATGTTACTCTGCACAGCTGACTCAACTGTATACGTTAAAAAAATTTACAGATACTGAAATAAAATCTATTTCTTTAAGAAGGAGGCTTGTATTTTTTCCCCCCTGAAATAAGCTAGTAAAACATGTGAGAAGGAAAAAAACACGGTGATGGCTCCAATACTGCACACATTCGGTAAAACCAAACAAACCAAACAAATGTTATTTTGTAGTTACAAAAAATAACCAAGCCATGGAGCCTATGAAAATTGTACGACTGAAGGCATCTAGATTGTTAACTACATTTTTGCTTAACAAATAATAGAAGCAGACTATGTTTTATAATTCTGAAGATAGCTTATCCACCTAATCTGCTTTGTTTACAGAACAGACAATTTAGAAACCTACAGTGTATGTGTAGAAACATATAAAAAACAAACAATATATACGTTTTTCTGTTTGTAGCATCAATGATGATCTGAATTTGAGCAAAATTCACACAGACACACGTTCCCCCTGAAAAAAAGCTGAAATTCTCCTACTCTACATGTGAGAAGAGCAACCCTGAAAAGGGAACTCTTGACCTTGAAAGTCAAAATTAGGATGACTTGAGCAAACAATATTTGTGCTTCCTTTGGTCACTCTCCAGCTACCTACTCCCCTCCTATCTCAATAACCTGCTGCTACACTGGGACAATTCTTTTTCCCATCCTTGTCCCTGAACTTGTTTCCCCTTTTTCCTTCTCCGTGTCGCCTCCTCTCTCACTCCTTAATATTTAACATTTCTTTCTCTCCTGACTTTAAATCATAGCCTTCCACCTTCCAAATATCTACCCCAAACCCATCATTTTCCAGAGCAAACTAAAATGTAAGCACCCACAGCACACCTGTACTTTAGTATTTTTATTCTGCTTATACTTTGTATTCTTCCAGGGGACCAAATATGCCCCAGACCACCCAGGTCATAAGATGGTGAGATGCTGTTATGATACAATTGCAAAAATTTTTTTTGGAATTGCATCGTAACATCTGTCTGCATTTTCACACAGCAGACAAACTGAGCAGACCCTTGGCCACTCCTGTAACATTTGGGTTTCTTCTCCTATCTGATATGCCAATTCACAGGGGAAAGCAATATTACACCTATAAATCATTTCTAGGGAAGCAGAGTGCCTCAGTGGACTGGGCATTATAAGGACAGCCAGGAACTAGGATCAGTCTCAGTTCTGTCACTCATGTGATGTCCAGCCTTAGATAAGTCAGTTATTTTCGGTGGTATTCAGCCAAATTTGTAAAGATTGTAACTCACAGAGGACAGGTGGGCACTGTTTCTGTACCATAATAACCTTCAGATTTGTAAGCTGTAGCTCACCTCCAGTATAGAAAAACATCACAGTGAGTCTTCTGCCTTTCAGACAGTCTTGTCAAAACCAAAACAATTATAGTTAGTGTGACACTTTACTAGGAACCAATGTACTGGGAAAGCAATATACTAAGTATTGCTAGATTCCTCTCACTGCTTAGTTTTTCAGTACTGATTTTCTTAAGGAGTTAAAGAACATGATTAACACTGGCAAGTAGCCTGTACTGAAGTAATATTGGCAACTTAAAGAAATAAATAAATATCAAAAAGCAATAAATTACAAATGAATGGGTGTAGCCCATTTTATGATCCCCACCTTGAGAGTGATGAAAAGCAACGCAATGTTTTTGTGTGAAATGTTTTTCATATGAGCCTCTGATTACGCTGAAAAATGTGTAAAATTACATGTAAGCAGACAGGTCCCTCCTGGCTACCCAACAGAGGTTCAGTTCCGTTGCCTTTTTGAGCAGGTTTGATATTGCATTTCTGAAATGTGCTCTAACAATTGCAGTTTCAGGCCATGGCTGAAAAAAACAATGATGAACTGAACTACACTTCATGACTGCACTTCATGAGTAGTTTAAGAGCAAGTGGCCAGGGTGGATACCTAGATGTAGAAGAGGATCTCTTTTAATGAAAAACTTGGGAACCCAAAGGAAAACGGCACTAGAACTTACAATAAAATACTTCAGTAGGAAGTACTACCATTCCAAAAACTGAACCATGCTCTGGAAGTAAATTAGTTCCATCTCCTGAGTGGGGAAACACTCCACTTTTTCACTAGTTCAGACTTTCCCCTCAAGATCAGCTTGAGGAATTTGAGAAGTTTAGAAAAAGTTAACACAGATCAACATAGAGATCCATGCCGGCAGGGTACATGGAAGCTGTGTTGTTGGAATCGCATTGCACAGTACACATCAGCTCTTGCCTCATGGTCTATTGTAGGGCTTCACTCAAAAGAACAGTCTAGTCAACGGGTAGGTCCTTGTTTCCAGGCCTGATAAAGACTTCATGTGCAACTTCAGTAACCCACAGTAACTTGATTTTCTGTAGTTAACTCTGAAATAGCTCACAAGTGTTAGGACCAGTAGATACTCACTGTAAGAGCCTGGAGATTAAAAACCAACCAATCAACTCACCCCTCTCCCAACCTCTAGCCAAATTCATTCAGCAGGGGACTAAGAAGCTTCCCTGGTTCTGAAGGGATCAAGATGTTGCACCTCTGAGATCTGGAAAGAAGGAAGCAACCTACTGAGCTCTTCTATAACAGCCAAAGCCAAGGATATTTCAGGTCTGTCAAATCTGTTTCCTCTACTCTTTTATTTGAGTCATGAAGGAAGAAACCACAGCTGGCACAGAGCTGAAGACAGTCATTAGCCAAATACTCCTTGGAAAATACATTCAGTTTTCAAGATGGTCTAAAAAGAGATGGTAGTGAGCAAAACTGAAGATGTGGTTCTCATATCCCTCAATGGGCTATAGAATTTTTGGTGGTATATGTAAGGAGATCAAAGCTGTCTTCCCCTGAGACTAATCTACTTCCTTAATTGAAAGAACCCCACAAACAAGCAACAAAAAAACCCTCAAAAAAGTGTATAAAACACTAGATAGAAGCAGAATGCCCACAGATGAACAGCACCTAGCTAATGGGATATATTCAGCAGGAATTACATCAATACTACTAAAATTATAAACTATAACTAAAAGTTATAATCTATCTCAACAAAAATGCAAGAAAAGCAACACCAAAATACACACAAATCAAAGAAATGAGAAAAAACATAGTTGCCACACAAGCAACCATATTATGAACACCTAGCATTTAGGAATACCTGGTTTTAATGTAAATGATAACAAGCCATGTATATCCTCATTCCCATAAGAACAGTAAATATTACTGGGATTGACAATGAAATTACAAAATAGGATACTGAAATGATGGGCCAGATCCACTCCACAATTACATCTTTGTATGCTGGTCATACAAGTAAAAATATTAACCTTTAAATCTTTAGCTTCATCCATGCTGATTCATGCTAGAAGAGTGTAATACATATAGTTAATACACACCAAAGAAATTCTTATTTAGCTGAAAAAGTAAAACAACAGCTCATATTTTTGAATAAAAGAGATGACCTGAAGCAGTATCTTCCACTTAGAGTACTTAAAATCAGAAGCATTTGAAGTCTACTCTGTAAAAGACGCACGCAAAGAAAAATTGAACCTCAAACACCTTTCATGCATTTCTCTTACAATTCCTCAATTCTTGGAGATCTAAAAAGATCTATCATACTAAATTCCCTGTAGATGATAGGCAGCCAAACATTTAAATGTGACATCCAGATAGGTAATTTGTCCTTATAAGGACAGTCCACATCCCTAAGCGTTCAAGCTGTCATCTTACACTTTTAAACACTCAGGGTTTTCGGATGAGCAGTGATAATTTTTAACAAAGCAGAGAGGTCTCAATTTGCAAATTGAGTAACTCATCGAATAAGAAAGTTGGATTTGTAATAGAGTCTGACAGATGTCTGCACCACGACATGACAGTGACAAAGTGCCTCTGAAATTTTCTCTTCAAAGATGAAGGTTCAGCTTGCCTCCTTTCACCTCTAGGAATCCAAATAATATTTTTTGATTATACAGGTGAAAAGGAATTTGGTTTCGGCTACTATCCATTTACAACCAGCAAATAAGTTATGATTATAATACCAGGCTCTGATCATGAGAGGCTCCAGCAATAATAATATTGCAGAACAATGCTTGAGAGTCCCTGGTTGTACAGGAAGATGGCAGAAAAAAAACCCGTCATAAACAGCTGTCGAGGAAGAGATTTTCTTGAGCACTAAATTAATTTCTGAATTTTAAAATAATATTTTACTGTCTTGTTACAAACCACATTTGCAGGTTTCCTTGACTTTTAACTTAACATGTGTATGGCTTAATAGAAGATGTATGTTAATTGCATTCAAATGGAGCAACATGAATTGAAAGTTCAAAAGTTATATGACAGGAATTTTTCTCAGAGAGCCTGTCCAAATAGGTCAATACTCTGCTAACAAGCAGTGTGGTCAAAGAAAGTTGTCACTAGTATGATACTGTAGTGTTTTCACATGCAGGACTCATTTGAATATTTAAAAACTCCCAACATGCTACTGGAAAGGGGTATTTATGGCTCCCTGTAATGATGACCAATGATGGGGGGAGAGGGGGAAAGGCCCGTCATCTCCCATCGGTGATAGAAATTTACTACTAGAGCAGTCACTAGGTTTAAGTCACAGTTGTGAGTGAAGAGCAGCTGGTTGATCCCCCTAAGCAGCGTAGCAGGAGAGGCAAACTCTAATCCCACAACTGTTGTGAGCCTAGTTGCTCTTTGAGATTTGTCACTTTTCCAGAGACCAGCATTTTGACGTTACCAAGGGGTGAGAATGCCTCAGGCCATTAGTTCTTCTTCCTCAAGGTACACTGCAGTTGAATCTGAGCTTGAATGCCACTCCAAAAAGCCCAGTCCTAGCACAGCATCAATTCATTCATACATGAAAAGAGTATTCCTCTAATTTCTTCAAAATTAAAGGATCGGAAGAAATAGTAGCATCTCAAATTATTTCATATGAAAAGCACTCACAAGGATTGGTCACATATACACTACAAACGCCTAATAACATGGCCGTTTTTCAGTCAAGGATGATAATCCATACCCAATTCTCTGTTTTAAGCTTCAGTCTAACTAAAGACATAAATACTGCTGTTTCTTACACTTCTTGTAAGAGGCAAGGTACCTCCTTAACTACTGGAATAGAACCCACGACCTCAGTCAATGACAGACATCATTCTTCTTCAAGGACACATAGCTGGAAAGAATAAATAAGAAGTGGGAACACAATATTCTTCAGAAGACATAATTATCTGCTTAGGGCATGGCTTTCTTGATTTTACCTAGATTTATGTAACTTAAGAAAACTGAAATCGTGAGGCTGCAATGGAAGACTTTCTCACTCATGCAACTTGGAGAAACTCTGCAGAGTCCACTTGTTAGGATGAAAATGTAACAGGAAATGACATTAGGAAATGACAAAATGATTTTTAAGAAAAAAACCCCCAACCCAACACCAACCAACCAACACCAAACAAAACAAACTCACCAACCAAAAAAAAAGAACAAAGCAAAAAAACAAACAAAAAAACCCCAACCAACCAAAAAACCCACAAACAAACAAAAAAATACAACCACAGCAAAACCACCAAAAAGAATATATAAGGTGGATTCCTAGAAAAGCTTTAAACATTTAGTGGTTAACACAAACACCTCTGCTAAAGAATACTTCCTGAAAATAAGGAAGCAAAAACATAGAGAAAAAAAAAAAAACAGGTCCTGATGTTAAACTTGTGTTAATTACGGTGGAGTTAAGTTTCTGAGAAATTGGACAAAAATGTCTGGAAGAATAATTGAAATAAAGCATATAGCAACTTTAAATTGGAGTTTATAAAAACAATTCCCTCTGAACAAGTTATTCCATATCTGCTTACTGAAGTGTTGTGAGCTGCAGGTCCTTCTCTGAAGCAGTTACTGGAAACTTCCAGAGGCAGTACACAGGCTGAAATGAACCACTGTTCTGACATCTGCAGTGAGTCCTGTGAACTACTTTAAAAAGATTTACTTGTTACAAGAGCAGCAGCCGGCACAGTCTCCCCTTGGGTTCCGCTACTGCAGACAGTGACTGATGAGGGAAAGCTAAACGACTGATATGACCGGTTGTTGATTTTAGTAAATGATGAGGCTAGATTGTCAGTATCGTTTCAGTAAAATGAATTATGTTCTTGTTAACCCAGATTCTCACTAAATAACATTAAGAAATGAAATCATGTGATTTCTGCTCTCCTCCAACCCCATCCACTTATTTCTCGTAATAGATTCATACCTTTACAAAGCAGCTAAAATGTATTTAGGACTAACAATGCCTAAAAAATATAAGATCAAATGTAAGCAATGCCAAGAATTGAGAGACGTTTTCCAGCGTATCTGTATTTTTTAGGGCAAATTCACATGATACGTAAATTCAAGGGATCAAAACCTGGTGAAATGGTGAGAGTGTATTTGAGTACACAAGCATTTAAGTTTTCAACATCTTCAGAAAGGTCAGTAAAGTTAGCTAAGAAAGTTATATGAAGACTAAGAAACTAAGCTAAGAAACATATATGCAGATCATTAGTACTATATAAAATCATCTATCTTAAAATAACATACAACCTACAGACAGTAACCGTGACTCTGTGCCTCTTGAGATGATGAGTTACTTTGTCTTCCACTGTGGGAATTTCCCCTGTCCCAGCTGCAGCAGAAGGCATTTGCTACCTGGAAGAACTGTCAATCCCACACATCCATTTTATGTATCTGTTACTGCAGAACTGAATGCACTGATGAAGAAAACAGGTGAAACTGTGTGTGCTGCAGGAGATCTAAACACGTCAGCATGTAACATGAAGACTGGTTCAGTTCGCAGCCATGTAATTGCTTTGCCAATACACCAGTACTTAAATAGTTGAAGAAATTTGTCTGGAGACATGCTGAGCATCTCAGTCAATTTTCAACCCACTTAGAAATCTCCTTTAAGGCACCGAAAATTCAGCCAGACATGGAAGAGACGAAAGTGTTTGCACAGTCATGAATAGGATATCCGTGTAATCAGAAAAGCAGGATCCCCACAATCATTAATGCTTTTCCTGTATAGCTGGGGAAAAAAAAAAAAAAAAAAAAAAGAAAAAGAAAAGAAAAAAAGAACCTACAAAAACCCCTCCTCCTAATGCCTTTCCAGGAAGATGATATTTCCATGGCTTTTCTTGGCAATGTGTCAATATCAGACAGATGAGTGGAAATTCACCAGCTCGCCTGCCTCTCAACGTGACTCCCAGGAAGGATAAGCCTCAACAGGCTTGGGCCAGCCTTGCTGCTGGAATGGGATGCTACACCACTGTGATGTTCTTTACCCTGTATTAGGGGTAATTGCCATCTTCTGCTATAGGACAAGTCTACACTGCAGCTGTACTCCTCTTATTTGGCATCTGATGAAGAAATCAGCAGTCTCCATAAGCTGTCACAATGCAGATTTTCCATCCATCCATCCACCAACCAACAAGCCCCTCTTTTTGGCAACAGAAAGTATTCCCTAGCTCTGAACTAGATATTCATATCAGAATTTAATTGCATAATCAAAGAATAATGCAGCTATCTTTCTTTATTTATATGAAGAACTCAAACATGACCTCACAGAATTACATACAAAATGGCTAGATGAATACACTCCTGAATCCTGCACGTAAATGAAAATAAGGTTCAAACACCAAATTCTATATTAAGTGATTAACTGTAATTTCAGTTTAAAACCCCTAAATAAATATAGTTCAGACAGATGACTTCTTATTTGAGGATACAGACTACACAAATACTCGGGCCCAAGCACCAACCGCTTTTAAGCTTAAAAGCAAGTGGATTTGCTCCATATGGATTGAAGTATTTTCTTCTCCTTTCTCAAAGTTTAAGGTGCCCTGTACTGCTTACCAGGATCTTCTGCAATGAATTGTTTATACCTGAAGATCTACCAAGCTTTTCCCATACTTTTCAGAGGTAAAAAGAACCACTCTGGTATAAAAGGCATGGAAGCAGGGTTACCCACACATCCAGCTCAACACCCTAGAGGTGCTCACAGCGTGAAAAGCCTATTTCCTCACATCATTTATCCAGTTTTTATAAGACACCATTTGCTCTTGAACCGTTCTACTGGACAAAGTCAATCCCACAGTCTGTATCTCTTTTCTGCACATACTTTTAGTCACAGGGAAGGGTGGGATCTGCTGCTTTCAGATCCTGAGAACAAATGAACTCAGGTGAGTCAACACAAACCAGCTATCTAGCTTTAAGACACAAAATTAAATACCACTTGATCTAGATCTGTCTTCCAAATAAGGAAATGAGCTGAGATGATTTACCTGATATAAAATGCCAAAGTTCCCTCTTCTGGGCCAACTCAATGCACACAGCAGCCTTTGCACTGCAAGGTCAAATACCCCAAAGGAAAGAAAACTGTGTCCTCAGGGTGTGCGTGCAATGGCTGCCCACACAACTGGAGTCCTTCTCTCTTGTATTCCTGTCTGCTCAAACTACATCCCCTATCAGTTTCCATTGTCATGTTCATCTTTAACAATTCCTTTTCAACACTCTTCTACCACTGAATATTCATACTTTGCATATTTTCAGATGTTCCCACTTATGTATTTCTAGAGCACCAAATTTTACCTCTTGACCACTTTTCTAACCTCTTTCTGTCCTTTTGCATGATAACCTCCTCTGTATTTTTGAACACCCTAATTTTATGAACATCTGTGAATGTAATGTAGCATTCCATCTAGTAAATACATTATATTTACTTGTACTGCAGATCCTAGAAGTACCTGGTTTCTACATTCCTTAAAACCAATGTTTTATCAGTACTCTTTATTATCCCTAAAGTTACCTTTCAATATAATCAGCAATTTTCAGATGGAGTAAAATTTGCCATATTTTGTGAGGTATAGTACTAAATTCTTTCTTAAAGGCTTACATTACATAAAACATTCCTCCACTGAAATCTTAAAAAAAAAAAGTTTTCCAGCATGACTGACTTTGTTTATTGTTCACGTCTCTTTACCCTTCTGCTATTGCTTCAGTATTTGTCCCATTACTCTTCTGTAGTAAGACATGAAAGTATACAAGGACAGTTCTCACACACACACTCTTCATGTCCAGAGACTGACCTTATCTTGGAGGTTCCAAAGGAAAATGAAGCTACGTACAGCCAGAGAAGTAGAGCTGATGCTCTGTACAGAACATTAGGGGAAAGAAATAATGCAGATGATCATAAGAAAACACTGTGATACCACATCACATTAATTCATGTTGTTCAAGGACAGTTGTGAGAAGGGCAGAATGAGGGTGCAAGGTGGTATACATACTAAGGGAACTCCTCTCAGTGGCTGTACCTCTCTTTCTTAACTTCTACAGTCTTTCTAGACAGCTACCATAAGAAAGGCAGTCTGGTTGCTCCTCAGCCCCACACAGCCCACAGACTTAGAGCACAGATCCCATCCTGGAACTTGGTCAGGTATGAGATGGCACAGGGATTTTCAGCTAATAAAAACTGGAAGAACCAAAGACAACGTGATTATGGAGGCTGACACCACAAATTCAGGCTTGAGAGTGAGCTTCATGCCAACATTGCACCATAGCACAGCCAGAACATCAGGGATCTCCCAATTGCAACTCTTGTAAATGCTGCAATTCTGCAATCCGGTCGGATGAAAAAAGGATTTGAGTATTTAGCTCTAAGTTTGATATACCTGAGGTAGAGTTTTTGGCTGGTTCCTCAGAAAAATTTTTGCCTCCTCCTCTCATCCCATCCCATCCCAGCAGAGCAAGCAAGGGTAAAGATGCCTACCTAATTGTTCTTTTGCACAATAGTTAATGTTTCGCAAAACACTGTTATTAATTCTACCTCTCTGCTTCCTTCCACAGCATATCTTCCCTGCATCTCCTCATGTCAGACTCCTAGGGGGAATGTAGAAGAGGAAGGAGAAAAGTTCTAGCACACAAGTCAGGTGGAAACAGCACAATCCTGGGGTGATGCTGCTAGTGCATCACACAGAGATAAGGTAGGGAGCGGTCAACAGGAAGGGAAGAGGGCAACATAGGAATAGCTGGGCTTGATGACACATTCCTCTGACTACATCCATTTTCTCCTTAAGTAAGACTCAACGCCGAGTAGTTTTATCTTCCATCCCCAATGCAACAAGTCAACTCTGTGGCATCCTAGCTAAGCAGTTTGCAGAGAATCAACATGAATGAAGAACCCCGAGGACTGGACAATACAGGGAGAAATGTCCAATTACCACTGCCTCAGCAGTAAGCCTAAACTATACACAGAGAGGTAAATGTAGGCTGGAATATAGCATCCAGAATCTCTGAAGCCAGCAATGTTACTCATCAGACAAACTGCTATTATGAATATATAAACTGAAATATATAGAGGTACCTAATTTGAATAGATTTGTAAATTGAGAGCACAGTCATTCTGATAGGAAGTCAGACAACTACCTTTTCTCTGACAAATTTCAAAACCATGTCCAAAACTATGTGGTATTTCTCAATAAATTAGAAATTCCTAAGCTCTTAAAACGTTTTTAGCATGTGCAGATATGAAGTGAAATAAGCACCATGGAAGTTGCAAAGCAGTCACCCTGAAAGTTATTTTCACAAATAAGTTAGAGAAGAGTCTATCAAGAATATCTTCAAATTGCAGTTCAAAATCTTACTTATTTACTATTTGTGACCTACATAGACTTAAATTCATACTTCAATTGATGAACTTCACTCAGGTTATGCTCCTATGTGCGCACACTGTTATTTTGCTTTGATTGTGACCATGTACTTGGGAACAAAATTTATGTTTGCTTATAATTCATGACCAGGAGAACGGACTAGATGATCTCTACCCTTTTCTTCCAGGCCTATCTTTTAAAATGCTATAATACACATTCGCTTTAGAAAACAGTTGAAACAACTATTCTGAAACTTTTTGCAAAGTTCAGTTCATCACAAGTGCCATCTATAATCATTATCCTGAGGTATCAGGAACAGAACATGTTTCTTGGCAATTTTTGTGCTTATGTATTATGTTACAACTTCTGTTTACTCAGATGCCAGTCTGCAATACCTAAGTTAAACCTGACATGCCAAGACTCTCTTCGTCTAAACCCATGCCTTAGCCTATCTTCCTAAGAAATCCCAACTTCTAATCAGTTATTCTGAAAAACACCTCTGGATATAAACCATTTTATGCTTCCTCTGACTTTAAAGAGTAAATGACTTTGAGAAATATTTTATTCAAGATTAACAAAAAATTACCAATGAAGGCTACATTTAAAGCTTCTGCTCAGCTGAAGAGACCAGTAGAAGAGAAATAAGCAAAATATTAAATAATTTAGTGTTAAAATATTTGCTACATAGAAAAATTTCAAAATCTTCCTGTGTCAAAAAAGTATATTTAGAAGAAGTTAGAATGAATAATAATTTGAATTTGTCTGTAAATTGCATTCTAATTCTGTCTATCTTTAAAATAAAGTCTTGATAATTAATCTTTTCTTTTGTAGGTCTGTTGTACAACAGAACTATTTGGGACAAGTGGTCATGGCAGACTGAAGTCTAAGTACTGAGGTAGTACAGCTGCTAATCAGCCAATTTTTATAGTAAGTAGCCTGTGGAAAAAAAGTTTAAGATTTGATGAAGCAAACAGTAAATGAAGCTTACCTCCAAAGAAAATTAAACTTGCTGCTCAGATTAGACACTTTCAAAGCAATGGCAAAAGCTAAAAACAACCAGCTTCATGTCAGTCTGTCAGAAAGACCACTAAGAAATGAACGTGTAGCAGGAGAGGTGTCAAGGCATAATCAGTATACATTTAAGATGGAAAGCAAGAATCAAAAACTTAAACTGCTGAAAGGGCAACTGCCACATGAGATTTTTATCTTTAATAAGTTTCCCCTGCAAAACAGTGTGGAAGATCTATTACAGCATGAATTATGATACTATCTGTGAATTAGATTGCTGATGGATCAGACAACATGGGAGTAAACAGCACAGGGGGAATACAGCCCCCTAAGGAGATACACAGGTCCAGTAGTA
Source organism: Todiramphus chloris collaris (assembly GCA_025345505.1). Classification (NCBI taxonomy): domain Eukaryota; kingdom Metazoa; phylum Chordata; class Aves; order Coraciiformes; family Alcedinidae; genus Todiramphus; species Todiramphus chloris. Next base: position 973,594 of record JANVCC010000276.1, on the reverse strand, counting down.
AAACAAATCTTCAGGTCAACATAAAAAAATACCACACACACACGCAAGTGTACGCACACGGAGCAAAGGGAATCTGGTTTTGATATGAATGGATTTTTCAGAACCTGCAAACTGTGGAGGAAAATCACCTAGAAATTTGTTCAGTGAACTCCAACAGTCATTTCATGGGGAAGATAAATGTAAAGGAGGCTGAGTGCTCTAATAGACGGCATCTAAATGAGATACAGGTAAAGAGTATTAGGGTGAAAAAACCCAACATCATTTAATGCAAGGACTAGTGCCTTTAATCCAACAAAGAGATCATATCCTAAGGGATGATATCAAGTATTCATCAGAAAACAGTCTCATAAATATTTTTGGAAGTTGCTGTCTATGTTAGAGAAAACACATCAGAGATTTTCAGCAGTTGATGTGAATTGCATTTTTATTGCGGGGTTTTTCCCCACTAGCAGTATGCCAACGACAAGGATCTGTGAAAATATTCACAACCTCCCTACACACAGTGGGTTATATACAGACTGCTACTCCTGGTTCTGTCAAACATCCCTTCACAGACACAAGGACATTGCAATACATCACTGTACAAGTGTGTGTTCAACTTGTTTACCAGCAAAGCACCAAACCTCCGTGTCCATTCTGCTTAATGTTTCAGTGGCAACACAGAGAAGAAACAACCTTTCACTGTATTAGCTGGGAGACAATACTGAGCTGAATTGTATGCATGGAACAGTGATTCTGCTGTTCTCCTACATTTGCAAGATAATTTTTCTAGTTTTCTAACTTTTTATTTTAATCCCTTTTAAGGTTTTTCAAGTTAAAACAAAACTTCAAAATAGGAGAGCAACATTATATTAATTGAACAAGAATTAGAGCACAGTAAAATTCTATAATCTGGAATAATCTGGAACTATGCAATTAAGATAAAGTGGATGAAATCTCTCTAACCCTCCCCCTTATCTTCCTCGATACAGTGGTGCAAGTTTCAGTAACGCCCAGAAGACTGATGTTCACCTGTGACTTCCAAAAGCCACAACCCATTCCCAACCCTGATCCTTCTATACAAGTGAGTTAGTCCTTCAGTGCCCATCTCCCTCCTTTTTTTTTTTCCCCTGGTAATGGATGTGCCTCATCAGTCCCTCTTCCCATGCTTTTTACAAAGCACACTGATGAAAACAAGGCAACTACAGCAAGCGTGCACAGCAGGAAGTTTCCAAGGGGTCATATCTTCACTGCATTAATCCAGGGACTGCTGCACTGCCTCATTATTGCTATGTTGGCTCCAGACCTGTTTTTTAAAATAGTTGTAAGATACAGTGGATGTATTTAATGAAAAATGTATGCACTATCATTTCCTTTCACTAACTTCAAACTGCAGAGTTCAGTTTCTAGCCAAAGAACGACTATCTCCTGGAAGAGGAACTAGATGACCTTTTATATCACCTTAAAAAAGTAGCATGTGCCATTTTGCTGCATTTGATCTATTTTCATTTTAAAAAAGCAAGAACAAGTCATTAAAATCAAGTACAAAAAAGCAGACAAAATAGATGGCAAAACTACTATTACACCCCAAAGCATCTGTCATTTGCTGAAGATTTAGTCCCAATGAGCCCATTCCTGTAAGTCCAAGTACAGATAATTTTAATTTAATTCACTTTTTCTTTTTTTTTTTTTTTTTTAGAAAGGGATTGATTCACCTGTGGAACAACAACTGATGCAAGGCTAGTATTTTTCCAAACCTTAGACAACCAAGTCAAGCAACCATTTGAAGTTAAGAAGTAACATCGTATTTCATCTGAAAGGAACATCATTTGCAGTACTTTCAAATAAACCCTCCAAATTAAAGCACCTTTTCAGCCACAGTTGAATCACATTGGAATACAAATACTCGAGCTGGCACAGAAAGATATCAACATTGATAACATGTTAATAACATGTGCCTGCAAACAGTCAAACAGAAAAACAGAGAGCATGTGAACTTTACATGTATTTTTTGATAAATCAGTTCTCTCTAGAACTAATGTAGTACCTGAAAAAAGATGTGCACCAAAATGCTGTCCACTAAAATTGTCCCATTCTTTAAAATATACATATAATTTATTATTTTGTCAGAAAAACAATTTATGAGGCAAGAAATCAGGATTTCTAGCTATGCAGAAAATGATTCAGCATTATTAGGTCTCTATATTTACAGCAGGTTTGGGGGTTTTTTCCATTCTTAAGACAGGATAACATTAATGTTACAGGAAAAGAGAAGTCATGGGAAAATTAATGATTATGCATTTTGTGTTTTGTTTGGTTGGGTTTAAGTGTATGAGAAAGTGGAATCACAAAAGCTAGTCAAAAATGTCCCCTGAATGTGCACTGTACTTCACAGTAAGTGCAGGAACAGAAAAATACCTTAATAACTAAATGGACTAACCAGAAAACCTCTGTCTACTGAACAAAATCACTGTAACAAATTGACAGCAACTGGGTTCGTGATGTAGAGAGCCTGGCCCCCTCTGCTGTCTATTTTGTGCTGCTTCTAAAATGTTCCTAGTAAACTTATAGACTTAAAGAATAATGTTTTTGTATTTGTGAATGCCACCTTCTGACTTAGACATTGACGGATATACCTGACAACTCTTATAGAGATTAATATAACAATGGGTTAGACTTGGAAAAGACAAAGTTTAGAAAGGAAAAGGGGAACCACAGAGGTTACAAGTCTTCACCCACTGCATATACATTTTCAGATACTTAAATCTAAAAATTTTCTGTATGTGTAACTGGGAATTAAAAGTTTGTACAGAAAGTGTCAAATTCCTTTCAGTGGCTAAACACTCTAAACCAGAGATGATATAGATATACGCACACAAAAAGCAGAGACATTTAACATCTGATTTTAAAGTAAAAACTAAAAACTACACTTTAAATTTATTGCCTATAGAAATGAACTTTCAGATTATGTACGTTAGATTTTGATCAAAAATGTAAATGTAGCATATCTTTAATATGCCTTAAATAATGGTAATTTGTTACTATACTGAAATTCAACCTCAAAGGATTCTGCTGTAAAATGTAGTATTTCATTACAGTTCAAGGCTCATTATGCTCCCTTAAAGTGTCTTCCATAGAGGGACAGAATATTACAGCAACAAGGAAGGGGGGGAAGAAAAAAAAAATGAAAAAAAGGAGCCATTTGCATGGCTTGGTCCCTTGTGAACAATGCCCCATGTTCTGCTTTTAAATCCCACGCTCTCGGGACATAGATCATTCTCCTCTGACACACATCAATACCAACTCTAGTCTCTTGCTCAGTGCATTGGCTTCTCCCTTCTGTGTTTGCCTAGAGCAGCCTGCTCATGCACATTAACAAAGCAAAAAAGATATATACCACAGAGGTTACAGCATTTGTTAAAACTGCCTGTGTAAAATTAGTCACAGACAACAATACTAATTAAAACCAGAGTAAAACAGAATGAATAATAAAAAAAAAAAAATTTGCATCGGAGGTCTGATTTACACTTCTCAACAGCTAAACTAGAGAATTAAGTCAAGGCCAAATGGAAAAAAAACTCCTTTGATAGCCAGTCTGTACTGCATGAGCCCTTAATCTGAACTCTGCCAAGGTCAAGCCTTCACAAAAAAGCTTTCACTCAAAGCAGAATTGAACCAGGACCATTCACTGAAATTACATGGAACACAAACCAAAAGAACTGCAGCCAGAGCAGGGCTGAACCTAACCTAGAAATATAACTCAGTCCACTGGATTGACTCCCTGTACAGCTCTGGTTTTGACTCAGTTAGAAAAATAAAGGAAAAAAAGGAAGCCCCTGCATCCTTTGCAAGGAATTCCCTTGTTATCTTCAGGTCTTAACACTTCTGTTAAGTGCATCCACAAGAGCTTCTGTCTCTGGCTTGATCAGGAACCCTTTCTGAAGAAAAATGTATGATCTTCACTTTATCTCCCCCAGCATTCCTGTCCTTCAGATTAGCATTTCAAAAGCCCACCAAATATCTTTCTCTCAACATGACAACCAACTGTTTTATTTTGATATTTTTCTCCAAAAGGTGGCTCATGAGTTCCTGTTCCCAATTCCCATTCACTCAACCTTGCTGCACACCAAGACAGGTAGCATGAAATCACAAGTTCACTTTATTAAGGCAGCTCACCATTATAATTTTTTTTTTTTTTCTTCACCTTGGATGATGTCACACAGATGTTTGAAGATACTTTTTCCATTGTTTGAGTCCCTTAATTTCAGCAACTTTGAACCCAAATCTCTCCCCTTAAGGAAGATATGCTTAGATTGTGACTCCTGAAAGGCTGAAGAGTTCTGAGTTTTTGATGGATATGAAGAGTTTCCTTTTCCTAGCATCAGCTTCCCTCAGCAACCGTAGTGTTGCACCATCTCATCTGGCATTCCCACCCTAGCTGAGGCTTGAACACACCTTCACTAGGCAGGCTCTGCTGCTAAGACAACTTCTTGCCATGATGGCCATAACAGTTTTATCACAACATCCCACATCATAAATAAATGTAGTTGTATTTAAAATGCTTCACAAGTTCTCGTCAGCCCCTCTGAAGTAAGTATTAGCACATTCACTTCACAAGTGTAAAGAAAATCAAACACAGTAAAGCTATGTTACTGCCCAACCCTCTCAGATGACCACCACTGGAGATGAAAACATGACTGCAGCAGAATCCAAAATAACCCCTTTGCCACAAGGAAGACATGAAGAACAATGAAATCTGTCTGGGGGACAAAATACTTCTTTAGAAGAGGAGCATAGAAAGTAATCTAGCTTTACATTAGTTTGCAATATTTTGGCTAACACTACACATACTTCTAAATGCTTTTTATTCTCCACACAGTTTGATTTCATGCTCTTACTTGCCTCTTGTCCATAGACACAGAAAGGTGTGGTCTCATCTGATGTGCCTATCATGAGTGAGACATCTGCAATCGCACTGTAAATAGCAATCAAGAAAATACAGTTTTCACTTTCTTCCATTCAGGTGATGCCAACCCATGGGAAGAGATACAAGTGCTGACTGCATCTACCTTCATCTTCATGAAAACCACCAGTGCCTTGTCCTCACTGTTCTTGCAGATAGATAACTTGTGTTAGATACAGAAAATACAGTTTTTTCATGAAAAATACAGTACAATAAGCATATAGAATAAATTTCTACATGTTTGTCTCTCCCCAAGTCACTCTGTCAGAGATGTAGGCTTTTTCTGAAATGCACCATGATATACCAGGAGTTAGTCTATAGATCTGACTTGCCTTCCTAGCTGACATGGACGTTCTCTTGGTCAACAAGTGGTCATTACACTTTTATACCTAACAGTGCATGTACCCACCCTTAAACACTAAGTGAAAACTTACACCCTTTGGCACTGAAGGTAAAACTCCTATTTGTTACAACAGGAACAGAATCCACACCGATATAATTATGGGTAAGAAAACAATTGTAAAGCAAAGAATATTCTTCACCTACAAAGTCTCCATAAACAAACAGAAATATACTGATAATCTGGTAATTCAAAGCAATACACATAAAAAGGGTAACAATCTATGGTCAGGGATGGTTATGGCCATATTTCAAACTTCAACAATTTTAGCCTCTGGTCTGGAAAAAAAAAAAAAATCATCAAAAATAACCCAACAAAGAAACCTCAAGTAAGCAAGGAAGTAAAATGCAAATAAAATAGAAAAAAATATCTTATTGTACTTCGTTTCAAACTCTAACAATGGCTGAATAGACTTCCTCAAATTAAAAAAATATAAATTACTTGTGAACAGACATGAAGCCTGTGAAAGCTGTCCCCAAAAAATTTCAGCTTTCATAAATTTTTGATTGCATGGATTCAGATGTTTATCATAGCATCATAGAATCATACAATGGTAGCGGTTAGAAGGGACCTCTGGAGATCATCGAGTCCAACCCCCCTGCCAGAGCAGGATCACTGAGGGCAGGCCACACAGGAACAGACCCAGGCGAGTCTTGAAAGTCTCTAGAGAAGGAGACTCCACAACCTCTCTGGGCAGCCTGTTCCAGGCTCTGTCACTCTCACAGTGAAGAAGTTTTTCCCCATGTTGAGTTGGAACTTCCTGTGTTTCACCTTGCTACCATTGCCTCTCATCCTATCACAAGGCACCACTGAAAAGAGATTAGCCCTTTCTACTTGACACCCACCCTTCAGAGGGTGTCACTCTTCTCCAGGTTAAACAGCCCCAGGGCTGTCAGCCTTTCCTCATAAGACAGATGCTCCAGTCCCTTCATCATCTTCATAGCTCCTCATTGGACTCTCTCTAGTATTTCCCTGTCCCTCTTGATCTGGGGAGACCAGAGCTGAACACAATACTCCAGATGTGGTCTCACTAGTGCAGAGTAGAGGGGGAGGAGAACCTCCCTCGACCTGCTGGCCACACTGTCCTTTATGCCCCCCAGGGTACCATTGGCCTTCCTGGCCACAAAGGCCCATTTCTGTCCCATGGGTAACTTATTGTCCACCAGGTTGCCGAGGTCCCTCTCCATGGGGCTGCTTTCCAGAGGCTCTACCCCTAACCTGTACCAGTACATGGTGTTGTTCCTCCCCAGGTGTAGGACTCTACACTTATCCTTGCTGGACTTCATCAGGTTTGCCTTTGCCCAGATGATACTGTTTCATAATGAACATATTATAATACAAAAACAAATGTATAGATATAAATCTGTATCACATTATTCATAACCTACAAATTCTTTTTCCTTCAAACATTTTTAAGGATTTTATCAAGTATGCTTTCATCAACGTCTGGGACTTTTTATTTGCATACTATCACTGTTAAAGAAATGCTGTTTGAAGTAACTGCTCTCTTACATTACCTGTTGTGTGGTTACTTTTTCTGTAAACTTATTATTCACCCTATATTACATCATGCTGGTAGAAGACTGAGCAGCATTTTCTATATTCTGATTATCTACCCCAGGTCCTTCACACATTTCTACCATGTGCTCTGAATTAACTTTACAAATAATGTACAGTGTGCACTGCAGAATTTTTAGCCCTGCATAGATTTAGCCATGTTCTTTATTTCATTCTTATTATGAATTCTCAGAAGCCACTATGACATATGTTTTGAATGTGGATTAACAGAAGTAGGCACTGCATGTATTTCAGAGGACACAGTAAACTCATTCTTGAAGAACAGTAGCATATATACAAAATAATTTTTAAAATATATTGTCTAATTAGAGTCTTGATTAACAAGCAAAATTACGCTTCACTGATGATCTTGATCCAAATAATACTCTCCAATGATTTAATTGGATGCCAGATCAAGCCCAGAGTGTATCTTTATAGTCTCACATTCAATCTGTATTTGCAGTAGAAGGGAGAAAGAAACCCTGATGTTATAAAACTAAAATTTAAGAGAATATATTTATTTTTAAATTCTACACTTTGCCTAAAACTCTGTTTTTTCATGCCTGACCGACTTCTTCAAACTAATCACTTGGTATCTAATTCCATCAATTTATGGCCACCAGACAGCACCCTTTGTTCCCTAACAGGACCATAACACAGGTAACACGAAGCAGCTTTACATTAGATTTAAGAATATATATGAAAGAAACCATTTCATTCATATGACATTAAGAAAACTTTGCAATTAATTACTATTTTAAATTTATACTTATAAAAGTTATTTCATCCTGTTGTATCTCCTTGTCCCATTTCTATTTCAACTTGTACTTACTCCCTCAAAAATGGAAGGGGAAGTCTAACCTGATTTTTAATATATTGCTTCATGAATTTTACTCTGATATCTGCATGGATCTCCTCTATTCCTCATCACAGCAAAGGAAGTTTCAGAGGAAAAACAAAGGGTTCCTGTAGCATCAGAAAAATCCAGAAAAGGCTACGTTTAATAGTAGGACTATGTTGCAAATCTGCTACTCAACAATTTGCATTGAAATTTTTGCTAGGTATTTACCCCTGCTGATGTTTTTCCTATAAATGGGAAAAATAGGAATTAGACTGTACTGACAAGTCAAAAGTGTATTTTAGAAAAGTATAAACATGCTGTAAGTTTATGACAAATCTGATTATTTAACTTAGTATGGAATTTAACAAAAACTGAGAAATATAAATCTAAGTTGAGTTCTCCCGCACTGATGGAGAACTAAGTAGGAGACTTATTCATAATTAAGCTTTGGTTTTGAGGCAGCAGTTAAACAGACTTATGCGAGAGCTCTATCAAAGTAGGTAACTCTGTCTCAAATACAAAAATATGTTTCATCATTTATAGTTTTTATCACATCATATAGCATAACTTTCACATGGGAACAAAGGTCATTTTAAAGCAAACTGTTGTTCTAAGGTAACTTTTAATTTGAGGACCAAATGTAAATTGCTATGGTGAATGCACATTAGGTCACTAAAACAACGGTAGCTAAACTCAGATGTGACCTAGCAACCCAGGTGTTCAGGAAAAGTGCTGTTAACAGTAAGGATTGATGATCTAATCAAACTGTCACACTCAGATCCTCAGCAGGGTGGTTGGAGGGGAGGTGGAGGAGGATAATATTCAGAAAGCAAGCACATGCTTAGTGTTACTTTAAATTGATGCTGACATTTTCAATTGTAAAAAGAAATTTTTTCTTAAGTAATATAGGAAACAACTCTCCTAACCTTCCGGAGGATATCAGATAATCAGAGAGCTTGTTTTGCAAAAGCCAACTTCTCAGATGTGTGACTTTATGAAATACAAACTACCAGACATTTTAGAGATTCAAGATGATGGCAAATATTTTAATGCTTTTCTTTAATTTAGGTATAAATGAGTATTTAGCTACCTCTGTGCATATGCACTTGCTCTGCATATGCCACAAAGCAAAACAATTAATACATCAATCTATTTGTGCTAGTACCTCTGTGCATTCTGCCCTTATGCTGCCTCTTGACTATACCACTAAGGACTCAGGAAGCTGCACAGAAAAAATGTCAACAAATAAGTACAGAAGATGACATTTCAGTGGTCTAAGAAACTGGTTCTGTATCGCACTTCCAGTATGAACACCTGCCAATTTGCAAGGCAGCTAAAATTCAAGGAGTACACCATTCCATTATTGCAGATGTAGAAGATTATTCCCGTGCTTGAGTTTGCCTGTGAGTGATGAAGTCAAATGTAGTAATAAATGGGTAACAGTGACTTTACAACTAGAAGAGCTATCTTCCTTTCTCAGTTAGCAGCTGGAGAGAAATTAGCTTAATGTTTTTTAATCACAAACGGTAGCTGTTTTCTCCAGAAGGTTCTAAGATGACCATTTACAGCAGTAGGTCATCTTCATACCCCTCTTAAATGACAATGGTTTGTTGATGGCAAACATGTATGGAAACTTGTCAAAAACCAACAGGAAGATTAGGTTTTGGTGTCTCTATCTTGACCTTGCTTGGAGTACTCTAAGAGTACAGCACTACACAGAGTGATGGCCATCAACAAAAATAAGGCCATGGATCTGAGATTCTAGAAATGATCTCTCATTTGTCTGCAGTGAGCCATGTATTATACAGATGGTACAAACCCAAGAATTCATTTTGTAAAGTGCACTGCCAGTGAGCCACAGGTGTACAAACACAAGCAGTTCAAATATGATAAGTGGGCGTAAAGTTTTCTTATGTAAAATCATGCATCTGCTCTGTGTTTACACTTTAATTTGTCTTGTAGCTCTAGAGATAGAGAAGCTAAACATCATTCTATATGAAGCAATCTACACAGCTACATAAGCATAATGAAGATAGCAAGGAGTCTTTTTAAAACCACAAGTGTCAGGCATATCATACATAGAAAAATTAAAGCCTTAGGGAAGGAAAGAAAAAGAAAGAAAGAAACTAACTACAAAAAAAACCCAAAAACCCAAACCAACAAACAGAGATGTACTTCCTCTCACTTATACTCTTTACTGGTAAAATTTCGAGAATCAAAACCCAGAAACAAAATCCTCAGAATACCCAGTAAGTACCAATGATAAAATTATTTAATTTCCTCTGTCCTTTTTCTGTAGCTGTTGCAGTCCTTCCATCTGCAGTTATTTTACTGGCACACTCAGGTATACAGAAGAATTATGTATCTACTAGATTGCTTTTATGTTTAAATATTAAGACTTTAGGCATTAAAAATTACACACAAAACACCCTATGGGGAAAAAATTTGGAAATCATAAAATCTGGATGATATTCAGCAGCAGGAATTTCCTCAAGCTACCCTTTACTGCAAAATTAATTCACATTACTGGAAGGCTTTCCTATACCCACAGTGTTGGGAATGTTTTGTCCTATGGGGGACTGTTCA
>JANVCC010000276.1:933268-958268 GCA_025345505.1 Todiramphus chloris collaris | reverse complement strand
TAATAACCTAGGCTCTCGACAGTACTCGGTTGTTTATGAATTAAAGATCATAATTTATATCTTGTCACAATGCTTAAAATTAGCCAGAGGTGCTCACTGCGGGCAGCGTGCATCCCATTCGGCGCTCTCTCTATCTTCTACCCACAGCAGCTAAGCATTCCCAACAGGAAGATTGCTGCCAACTACAGAAATTTCCAAAACATCTCACATCATACCTTGACAACTAAAATAAACTTACTTCATATTGCCCCTCCTTTTGAACTCAACTCTAAGATTGCCAGGATTTGATAGGAAGAATAAATAATGAGTACTGGGAAAATAACTTCATCCTTTCACAGTTTTTCACTTGTTTTTCTTTCTGGCAAGATGCTGAATTTATCACTTGTCTTGGTGAAAAGAGTCTTCAGAAGCATAAATGGCTGCTTACTCTTTTATACACATATAACACATGTACAGACAACAAGCCAAGGAAAGCTAGCTGTGAATTTTCAGCACACCAGCTACTTCTAGCACCTGAGGAAGCCCAGGTAACTCTGATGGCTTCCTCGTGTTCCTTGGGTCAGGCACAGAGAGGGGCAAGCACTCAGGCAGCAAGTGGATGTGGAGCCTGGTACTTACACTCTGAAACACTACAGCACCAGCCAAGAGCTGAACTCTGCAGGAAAACACTGCTCTTGAAGGTCAAGTAAGCCTCTGATTTTCTGAATGCTTAACATAGATCTTGGGTAAAATTTTAGCTGCTAAACAATGCCAAAACCTCACATCCTTTTGACTCCACTCCTCTCATCGCGAGCTTCCAACTAGTAAATACTTAAGGACAAGCTACATTGCCTTCCATAGGGCTTTTCCAAAGAATGATTTTTTCACTCTCCAAGCTGCTTTTGAAGCCAAATGTAGGGAACAATCCATTAAGTTTTTCATTCGCATACAGTTAGACTACTAATGTATGGTTTCAGTTGAAAAGCTCAAAATTATTTGTAAGAAGCAGTAAAAGGTGATGACAAGGCTTGATGGCCAGAGCCAGCACATTACCCTGCAGTGGTTACAGGTAGCCTCTCCTCTGTGTATCCTATGCACTAACAACACCTCTAACTGGAAACCTTTCTGTCACTTAGAGAATTCGTTCTTTCAGAACATGAGCAAGTTATTACAAGATGATTGTGTACATATACGTATGTATGTATGCATGACACATCTCTCTGTGACTTTTGCCACTTGTTTTCCCAAACTCTGCTGTAACATCAACTGGAGCTTTTACTTTCTAGGTGGTATTATACAGAAGAGGCATATCAAATTATCAGAAATTTGGATTAACAGTTTAATTATATGGAACAGGGTTGGACTGAAGGATTTAATTCACTTCTAGTTTTGCATTCAAATTGGAACTATCAGAACACCACAACTTATTACAACACTGTTTTCTAAAGAGTATACAGTACACAGAACATCAAACCCTCATTTATTTTTCCTGGCTACTTTTCTTTCAAACCTCAACAAAGCCTTCCAATGACATCCCATGCAGTCTTGTATGTTTTATGGTGTTTTTACCACAGGAATTAGTGGCATTTGCTATTCCAAAATTCATGTGGGCTTATGCAAGCAAATGCAACAACAGGCACCCCAGAAATTCCTCTTTTTACTTCAAAGTGCTTCTGTAAAAATACACAAATTTTAAAATATCATTCAACTTTATTTGAAAAACCACCTTAAACATGTTTAGACTGCTATTACATAGTACTAGGTTTCTACTTAGAGCCATCACTCTCAAGTTGAAAGCATTACAGCTTTTCCAATGAACTCAGATCATTTGAAAATCGTATGATCTTTGTATGATGTTACCAACACTGTAACATTGATACCATTTTTTAAGCTCACAAAGAAATGCCAGAATAAGCTTACAAAACCCAACCATATTATTAATGACCTTCACAGGATATGTTTTGTAACACAGATTCCAGTTCAGCATATGTCTGTGCTCCAAGTAACTTTATATATATGAATGATCCTATTTGACTCAATGGGATTACTCATATGCAAAAAGTTATTTCAGAGGCAATTCATGATTTAAAATTCATAAGGTGAGGTAATTAAACAACTGTCAGTATAGGCCTTTCTACAGTAAACTTACATAAAAATGGTTTAAACAGATGTAGCACATAAAATTCTACTTACATACTTATTATATAAGTCTTATATACCATTAATTGCACAGCGTATATTACAAATGCTGTCTGTCCTGGGGGGGTGTGGGGGGGGGAATCTCTAAAGAATAGCTAAATGTATTTTTCATATGAAAAATTTCTCAATCTAGAGTTGTGCTTCATAGTGACAAAATTCCGTCTCACTGATTAATTATTTAGTGGCTTTATTTTCTTGTCTGTATTTTTATGCACGTGCATGTATATATCTTATACTCAATTGTGCAACATCTGCTTGTTCTGTGCTTTGCCACAATTTACACCTACGTAACATAACAATGTAACAGAAATTAGAAGTTGGCAGCATTAACACTACTGATGCATTCACCTTGTCCTCAACCACATTGTCTCTTGGACACAATAAAGGTGTAGCCAAAGATTTATCCTGCCAATAAGATATAGTTATAGGTCCCATGAAGATTACTGACACTGAAGTACCAAATATGTACTGGCCTTGGACTTAGCAGATAGCATGCCAGTTTTGAGACACATTCAAGTTGACAATAAATCAGTATCACAGTTCCAATAACAGGAAAAATACCTTAGAGGAATTTTCATGTTAAAACATTCCACTTTTGCATTACTGATTAAATGGTAATGATCATAACGGACCAGGCAGGAGGGGTTTTGTGGCTGAAATAAGCAGACATTTTACTACAAGGCTTTTTTTTTTTTTAATTCTGTGATTTTCATCTGTACAGTATTTTCCCCTTAAATCAACTTAGTCTAAAAAAAAAAAAAAAAAGGGGAGAAAACTCAACCCAAAAGATGTTTTCGTAGTAATCTTACTATGAATTACACTTGTTTTCTATATGTGCACATGCGAACACTTCCACAGCCTCTGTAACACCTCCCTTCTGTGCATACAGAAAAGGCAATAGTTATGGTTCTGGAAAGCCAGAGAGAGCAAGGTGCACTACTTCAGTACTGCTTACTATGTTGTAAATCTATTTTTTCTCTCCCTCTCAGAACTATCTCAATGTTTGTCACCAGGAACTCCTTTCTTAAGTTTGTTAAAAGGGCACCAGTTTCCCAGGTTGCAGGGGTTATAACTACTTTTTTTTTTTTCAAGTACCCTTTTGAACTTATTTCAGTTTTCTGTTTTTGATGATAGTCATGCTGACAACTTTTTTTGGTCCATCAAATTCTGTAGTACAATTACATGAATTTACTTTTAATAAATTACCATCTTTGCATATATCAGTCAAACCATGAAGACTAAACACTTGCAAATAAAATGCATTATTAATTTAATTGTCACAGCCTATTTAGCTAGCTTCTATTAGTATTTGCTATAATATGCAATGTATCAGAGGGGAGAATCAAATTCAAAACATAAAGAATAAACTGATTATATTGTCCTAGAGAAATTAAAAAATAGCAAGCTTGCAAAAATATAATCAAGGCATTAATGTTTTAAATAGGTAAGAAAATATGTAACTTAATTTATAATATGTGTATACCCAAACTGATGGCATAATGTGCTGAAGAAGGATTTCTTTGGTTCCTAAAGCCATTAAAAGGCATCAAATTCTCTCATAATTGGAAGGGGAAGGTGGAAAGAAAAGCAACAGCGGTTTGGTATTTACTGCACTAGATCACGTGGCTTAAACATCCACCATCACCAGTGAGGGACTGCTACTAGAAAATTATACAGTGGTTGTAGCTCTGCCACTACTGTTTGATGCTGCTCTACATTAATCCGAGAGATAGATGAAGAAATTTCAACAGCAGAGAGTATGAAGTCACTCAAATATCACTTGTTTATGCTGGCCTGGGGGTAGAGCTGTAACAGCCCGTGCCAGCAGCCGGGGCAGGGAGGTTGCAGCCCTTAGCTGGGTTCTCTGCTCCTCGGGCAGCTGAAGCTGCAAGGGCTATGAACCTGCCACTGTAGAGAGGGGTGGCAGAGGAGGGGACACCCACCCCCCCCTCCGCCTCCGCGCACCACGCTGCCTGGCCAGCCAGAAAGCCTTGGAGGAATACAGGAAGAAATGGGGAGAATGGAAACAGCCAGCAGGCTTTCAGAAGGAACACGCAAACAAAAGCCAGCAACAACCGATTTAGATGATAGCATCCTGCTTGTTTAGGAATTCATTTCAAGATGATGATCACTAAAAATACGCCTCTCAGGCTAAGCTACTATATTTGGAAATCTATTGTATGTATCCTTTATTGCGCACATATTCACTGGGGTAACGCGAGTTATCTCTATGTTGTATTTATGATGATTATACAGTAAGTACCTCCTTGTAAGGGAGCATATTGGTATTGAATGCTTCCAGTTACAAAATAAGCCACCAGAGCAAAACATTTTTCCTAATTGTTGTGCTGTGACAAAAGATAACCAGCGTAAACTTTAATATGAGATCTGCTTTGATGAAACTGTAATTGCTGTTTCGTTGCACCATTCTGTATTTTAGATAAAATAGAACATCTCAAAACTCTTTAAATAACCACGTGTTAGGGAAAATCTGGTTAAGCACTTTGTAGAGGAACTCTCATTAAAAACATAAGCACCACTTAAATAGGTGCTTAGTCAAACATAAGGTCTATATGGTATGTTAATTTAAAACTCTACTCTTAGGTCACTCAGTCATTTAAATGTGACAAACTTGTGAGGAAAGGGTCTAATCAACTACCATTTCCAGCATCTTTAACAAGAAATGAATATGACCCAGAAAGAGTTTTGCAGTGTTTTCCTACAATGCCTAGCTATCATTTCTTTTCCACTTCTTTTATATAAAAACCAGAAACACACCCCCTCCCATTTATATATGAAAGCCTACACCAGAAGAATGAGTTACAAGGCAGTAATACTTAAAATAATACCAAATATCCAGCAATGAACCCTGCAGGTAGGGTATCTCCATCTCCCCAGATGGAAAGAGAATATGCAATCTTTTGGCTATCCAAAAACCATCAAATATCTAGTTGCCCTAAAAATTCAACGAAATAGCAATCACTATGCCACAACACACCCAATATACCTGAGGCAAAACCTGTTTGTCCTGTTTGTCTGCAAACACAGAGCAATTTAGTTCAGAAAACACAGTTAACATTTAAAACCATAGAAAATGTAAACTGCTTGCAAAAATAAGTTTGAAAATAAGTAACTGTACACAGATTGAAAAAATAAATTAATTAATTTTAAAAATGGTCAAAACATCAGATCTCAGTTCCTGCCCAAGAACACAGAGGAAACTTTCTTTTTGATACCTCTGTGGCTTTCACCTCAGTGATCAACATAAATCTTGGAAAGTCATTTTATAAACCTATAAGCATCAAGGCCAACAAGAAAAAAAAAAGGAAGAATATTTGATTTTGTACTTGGAGACACAGCTACAACTTTGGAAATTTTGAGAAAATAGTATCACCTGTCAAAGAGCAACCCCAAAAGGTGTAAATCCTACACCTTTTACACGGAATTGCTTTCTACAGCAAGTTTTCTCTTGACACAGACCTGCCATAAGCACCACCCTGGCAGAACACTTCAGAGTGTTAGCTCCCTCTGTAGCTGGAGTTGAGCTGACAGTCCAGGTGACTTCATTTTGGGTAAGCTAAAAATTCCAGATAACATCTCCACATAAGGTATAAGATAAAATGAGAAAGATTTTTAAAGTAGTTTACCTTTCTTTGGGTGTGCCAACTCCATGCTTGCCCAGTAAATGAGTATTCAAATGCTTCTTCATCACAAATGCCACCCTACCAAACAAACAGAAAACCCAGGAAGATTATTATCAATTATTATTATTATCAATACTTAACCCCACAAACAATCAAACAAACCCAAACAAACAAAAATGTTTCTGTTTTGAGCATGCATTTGAGCGTATTTTATTAAAGGGGGACTTTTAAAAATCCCTGAAAGACTACAAATTAAACCTGGGAATGCATTCTGTAATGATAAGTTTACTTGAAATTACAGTTGCCTATTTTTCTCACAAATAAGTAATCACAGTCATACATCACCGGTCAAAGAAAGGAAAACCTGTTTCTGCTTCCTTTTTCAAGTCAGAACATCTTATATAATATCCTGATAATATAGGCTATTTTATCTAAATAACATTTTCTCACGTTATAACTAGTACAGTTCTAGTTACAGCCTAATGGCCCCATCCTGCAACCTTCTTCATGTAAATAGTTCCATTGTTTTTAATGAGCAACACAAAAAATACAACAAGATCAGTTGCTTAAATCACTGCTTGTCTAGTTAAACTTCATTGTATTAGTGATTTAAAGAGATATTCATGGAAACAAATTAATAGTCTTGGTTATTTTACAGCCTTATGAAATAAAAGGATGGAAAAAGTGAAGCACATGTTCATGAATAGACGCTGAGTGGGAATACTGTTCAAACTGGCAAGACTCTGTTCAAAGCATCAACAGCAGCAATGAAATACATACCACTTGGCATTATGTTTCTACCAAACAAAACACAGATAATTCACTTTAATTTTGTTGACACACGTAATGAAACAGATAGGAGCCTATCAAGTACCATTCTTCTGCTGATAAGACCATAACATCAATTTAATTATGTCATGTGACTGCTTCAAACAATTTAGATATCAGACTGACGCTTTAAACTAAAATGGTTCTCTCAATAAACAAAAATTTTACTGCTGCAACTTTCAGTGTGAAAAGGGCTTGCAAACATTTTTGTTAATTATGTATTACAGCTGTCCTTCATAAAGTTAATTACTAATAGCTGAAAGGCAATAGACTCTATTTGCATATGTACATGAAAGGCATGACATATGCAAAAATATGATTTTAATTAGCATTCCATGATATGAAGGGCTACAAATCAAACTGGCATGTTATAAGATTTTTAACATTAAACGCTGAATTCATCTGGACGTGTTTGCAGTAATGGACAATGGAAGGACTGTAAAACACTAGCACGATGGGGTATAAGAGCCACAAAAGCCAAGAGACAGTACTTTTCCTTTACAAATATGTTAATGTAGCTTCTCCATGTCTGATCTACTTTGGGCACTTCCAGCTTATTACAGAGAATATCTCTTGTGCATCCGTTGAGGTGTAAGAACATAATTCTGCCTTATTTAAATGATAGCAATTTCCTTATTTTTCACAAAAAGACATTAAGAAAATATCTTAAATACTCTTCCCTACACAATTTGTAAGTATGGCATCATAATCATTACAACCGTGAATAATCTATCACAGCCTTACCATCATTACTACACAAGTGTCATCAGAATTACTGTACATAGGGAAAATAATTGTAACAAAATAAAAAAGGATGCGTTCTCGTAACAGCACAAGGCATTCAAAATGCACTGCCCTTGCTTTTCGGCAGAAATACTAACCATGAAGGGTACCAAACAGATTTTAATTTAGTAATACTTGTATTTCGTGTTACAAACCTCCATCCTCCCCCGCCTCTAAAAGACAAATAAACCCAAGGATATTAATCTGAAAGGGCAATGTGCCATCAAAGTTGTAAAGGCATACTTTTCTATTTCCATCGAATATAAAGATCCCAATTAGCTACACAGTATTTCTAGGGAAGTTGCATGTTTGGTGGTGTTGGTTTTTTGCTTCTGAGCCTGTGCACTTGAAGCTTCCAAACAAAAGCTGACCATTTCTTACAGCACAGAGCTGCAGGGGGTACAGACAGACATACCTTTCTGCAAAATCAAACACAAAGGCATTGATCATAATGTGAAGCAATTAATCTCAGGTTAGCTGCCTCCTCTCTGTTGTATCTGGGTTCTGAGTAACCATTCTGCTGCTGTTACACAGCACAAATAAAATGAAGACTGCCTCAGTGTCTCAGAGCCTACTAACATTTGCAGCTGTTAAGGCTTGAAGACTCAAGGAGTGCAGAATGTCTCTGTGTGAGTCTGGAGTGCTCAGCACAGCTCAGGAACAGCTCCCCACCTTACAGAATCAGGACTTAAAAATAAAAATTACTATTTTGGTAAGAAATTGAGAGTGAGATTAAAAAAAAAAAAGATAACACTACCAACAAAAAGAGACAGCTCTTACTGAAACTTTTTTTTTTTTTCATTAGAATTGAGGAACAGTTTAACCATCTTGGTTTGGATGATGAGTTTGAGGACAACCTAAAAAACAAAACAAAGAAAAACAACAACCAAAAAAAAAACCCAAAAACCCCAAAACAAACCGAGAGAAATGTAGGAAGTATTTGTGATTTTAAGACAGAGGTGGTAGCAGTATTGGCCGGCTTTACAAAAGAAACACAAGAAGTACTTTCAGCACACTCAGTGACTCTGGATTTCTAAGAAATTACTTATTTAGTAGTCAAAAAATACTCATTTCATCTATGCCATTTACCTCTGCTGAGGTAAATAAGTTATTCCTAAGACAGTTCCAGAACTGAATAACTAGACATGACTCAGTCTTGGTCTTTTCAAATGAATCCGGCAGGGACCAGTAAGGACTCAAGGAGTGAATGCCTTCAAGATACATTGGTCTAATACATCTTCAAATCGAAGGGAATCTTTCCATCATCTGCAGTAAGCACCAATTCAAGGCTTTGCTGAATTTCTCATTTCTCTCTTTTTGTTTTTTGTTTTTAAATCCTAGTGGAAATAGAAATGTTCCAATGCTAGAAATTAACTGGTTTCAGAAACACATCAAAAGGGAGTAGAAAACCCCTGCAATTGCCATACTACACCATTTACAATACATGTAAATCAGGCCAGACTAGAGGCCTGGGACCAGTTTTACAAACTCTAATCTGGACATACTCATCCCCAACCCACATGAAAACAAGAAGTCACAGCGCAGCTGCTCTCCTGAGGCCCAGGTCTCAAAAGGCAGAAATGTTTAGCCTATACATCCAAGTCACAGTCACAGGGAGTTCCCCCCGTTTGTTAGGAAGACTGCTCCTAGAAGTGCACTCCTCTTGCAGTGCAAAAAGGTGAGTAGGGAGGATTTGGTTTGCTTGCAGTAGCATTGTGTTGGTTGAACTTTCTCAGCGATTTTCAATTCCTTTGGCTCCAACCTGGCAACATCCTCTGTATTACAGACTCTATGTTAAAATTTCAGGATAAATTAAAGACAAGTTGAAAAATGACACAGAGCATTAGAATAGCATCCACTCTCCATATGGACAATTTTTTTGTACATAAACCATAAATAACTTTCAGTCATAAATATATGAGCACCTTTCCCAAAATAAGTTTGCAGAATATTCTGTTTTCGGTTTAGAAGAGTTGTGGCTTTGCAGGAACGTGTCCACTCATATTCCATGGCAGCCTTCAGACAGTACTTGGACTCACTCTAAGAATGTCTGTAACTGATTTAGGAGCCTCTACAGACTTGTCTTCAGTTATAAAAGCACATTTACATGTACAAAAGAAACAAAGGGACTTCTAATTCTGGGAATAAAGAAACATATTGGACAATTTTTACTTCCACTCCTTATTCTAGTGTAATACAAGTTCTTCAGCATGTACAATGTTTATCATCACAGTACCCAAGGAATATGAATAATCTGTCATGTATTGTCTGTTCTCTCATTTTCTCTGCAGGGAGAGAATCGTGCTCTGTGAAGTATCTTGTTTTGAGAGGGCAAAAGATTCTAAGTTTTATTATGTTTTGCATCTATAATAGCTCTTTTCTTTTTAATATGTACATCGTTGTACTGGTGAACAGCGAAGCTAACACACACACACACACACACACAAATCAGAACAAGGCTTCTAGACCATAAAGTCATGAAAACTGTTATTTCTTGAGTGCTTACCAAGTGCTCAGCCTTGGCCTAGTTCCAGGGAACAAGCTACATCTTACACCTACCAGAAAGTCACTCGAAGCTACATCAACAGACCAGTCATCTTGTAACTGCACGCAACTGCTGAGGAGGACCAGCACGAGAATTGATTTTTGTGAGACTCTACAAACAAGGTACCCAGCAGTTGAAGAGCAATTTTAAATCACTTCTCAGTGGATACATTGCTCTCTGCAACTACTCTTGGAGAATTTATCTTACAGAGAACAATGTTCTCTGACAGTAGAAAAGTCCAGGAGAATAGCAATGAATATCTACCCTTTATTCATATTCTCAATATCCTTTACATCTTCTTTAAACTGCCCAGGACCTCTATACATTAATTTAACTCTGAGAATACAGATAAGCTACTGCATTACATGTGCAGCCTCGAGTTGAAAGGATGTTTTAAAAAGCTCCTTGGAAGCATTTAAAAGAACAACCAACCAACCAAGCAAATAAACACCAAAAAACACCCACAGACAGACTGAAAAGACAGAACAGAATGCTGTTATTTTTATATTATTAGTATTTAGTGCCTGGTTTATCACAGGTTTCGGGCACTCAGGTTACAATGGTTTACCAGTTTGGATGAAGCACCTGGGAGATGTGACAGCTTCAAGAACAGTAAGAAGCTCTCTTAAGCTTTTATACACCATCACAGAATATGAGGAAATAATATATTATCCTGTCTGCATCAGTTTTTGTTTCCCATGATCTGTGCTTGAATTTCTTTCCTTACATATTTACCTGAGGCAAGAAACCAGAAAAAAATCAAGGCAAGGTGCATGAATCATGCCAAGAAGGAGGTCAGTATGTTTGGGCAAGTAAATAGAAGCATGGACTCAATGGTTCCTATTACCTGAACAAAGTGCTCCTGTTATTTACTGTGTCTGGAAACTCTAATTGTTTGTAGCTGAATGAGTGGCTCACATGGAGCCATGCCAACAGGGATATCAATTAATAAGAGAAAGAAATAGTGCAGTTTGTCAAGGAATATCATGACCCACATGTATTTTGGAATGTTCAATGACACTTGTATACGTAATTACAAGTTTTTGCATGTGCTGCAAAATTAACACACATATTTGTGCATGTTCAACACATAAAAGTATAACTTCATCTATTTAAATCAGCACCGTCAAATAGTACATAAAGAGTCCATCCATATGAACTTAAAAAACCCTTTAAAGTTTTAAAATCTCATAAAGTTGCAAACCAAAACTCATCTCTCTGTCAGGATTTGTATTCAATCAGCTTCAGGAAGAAAAGCGTAGAGGAAAATGCCAAACTGCCCAGAAAGCAATGGGTTTCTATGAACAGGCTTTATTTCCAGTGCATCAAAAGTCTAAATTCCTGGGAATTTCTTCAAGTCCATCATTCGAGGATGTTTGCTGATTCTGAAGGGTCCAGACTGGGGCGCTGATAACTCTCTTGCATGACTGCGCGCAAGGGACTCAATTTAAAAGAAAGTATCTGGCAGGGCAGAGTCTGGTGTGGAAGATATCCAGTAGTCTGAAAGGCTTCATGCCCTTTGTGACAAGATGTCAGGTTCAAGTAAATATCTGGCAGGGCGAAGTCTAGTGTGGAAAACATCCAAATATCTGAAAAACTTCATGCCCTATGTGACAAGACGTCAAGTCCTAGAACTCTGCATGGGAAGGCTGGGGTTTTCTGCTGACTCATTTAGCAGCCAAATGAAGCAGGTCTTATTGCTTCCAGATAATAGTTATGGTTATTCTTTTCAAGTTAAAAAAAAAAAGAAAACAAACTCAAAACAATAACATTTCAGGAGGTTAACAAGTCATCCGTAACCACCCAGTTGGCGATGTTGAGAGTACTGTGATGCACTGCCTTATACTCCCTGCTGACCCCATGTGTTAAAGAAGGATATGGCTCTTTCATGCTCCACCCTTACTAACACTGGTAATTAAAATGGAAAGCAAAACATATGCATGGCTCCTTCTTCCCTATCGTCAAGTGAGAGCAACTTGGCAGATTGAAAAATGCAAACATTTTCTCTTGAAAAGAGAAATTGAAATAGGTAACCGAGGACACAGTTGCCAACTCTAACAAGAACAAGAGTACCACAGCAAGAATATCATGATAATTCATGGAACCTAAAGCCTAACATAAGTTTTAAACTTCTGAGAATTATTAGCTATTTTGCCATAAGTTTGAAGGTGCTTGTTTGTCTGGTTTGGGTTTGGTTTTTTTTTTACAGTTTTCCATTGAGCAATCAGGTATGTTTCGTTGCTGAAGTTCAAAACTCAAGACTTTCAAAAATTAATTTAACGTCAACAGGAAATCATCAGATCAACAGTCTACAAGTTACTCTGCTTAAAACACCTCAGCTCATTTGTATTGTTACTTGTAATGAACTAGGAATGAAATGCCCAATAAAAAAACAAAGTGAAGGGAGAAGAGAACACCTTATATTAGTGGAACACCTGTACACAGCTTGCACCCAAGGTAGACTTGAGTATCACAGCCACTGCTGTTCCCGACTTGCTTTGAACAGGATGACAGACAACAGGATTGTCAATGTGCTGTTCAATGACCTGCATCAATCTCAAGAATAATTTACTGCCATATCAGACAGATCATTATGGATGAGTTGCACACTATCAATCAATTGACTGTGTTGTGCCTGCATATTCCTGCATCTATCAGCCAGGAGAGAGAGACATTCCTCAGCATATTCTTGTTGCTTTCTGCCACCAATCTGTGACCCTCAAGATGTGAAAGAATTATTAGCCACATGGCCAGAAAGTAGCAGAAATAGGCACAATTACATCCTCTTAACATATTCTGGCAGAAGAGACCTGGGTACAAAGGAAGAGCAACTAAATAAAGCAGAAAGCATCCTTTACTGTTAAACTCAAGCTGGCTTGAAGAGATCTTGCCATTCAAAGTTGCCAAGTCCTCTCACCATCCCTGTTTTAAGATAAATATGTTACAATGTAAACCATCCAGGACATAAGTTTAGTCTGTCATTACAAAGACTGTGACCAAAGAGGAATATATAGGCACTATTTACATTATTTCCTCCCCCACGAGGGAACTCGCTTATTTGCTATTGTGTGCTTCCCCTGAAGGTACTTATTTTGTAACTGAAATCAAGAAGGCTTCCAGTAAGTTAGGCACATGTCCATTCTGAATTTTATTGGTTTGGGGCTTTTGTGACATTTTTTTGTTGTTGGGTTTGTTTGTTTGTTTTTAAGGTACCATTCAATAGCAGATGCAGGAATAAGCCAAGACAGTTTACCCGCACTGACAACAGCTCCCAGAGACCACACACTTTGCTCCTTAAAGAAAGGCAAAAGCTTTTGCACTCCCTACTGCATAACTGCTGAAAATGGGGCATAGTTACTTAGTTATCCATTTTATAATAACGTAATAAAACACCACCAGAAGGTTGTGTCTGCTGTTTCAAGTCATAGCAGCACGCAAACCATGAGAAATAGTGGTCAGATTAAAGTAGGGGATTTCTCTAAAAACAAGTGGCTTTCCTTATGGTGCCCTGGGATATCTCAAATGAACAACGGAGAGGTTCAGGTGGTAGCATCCCCTCACTGCCCCATTCTCCAAATACCAGGAACCAGGAAGGCTCTAGAGTTCACAGTAAAATATAATTTCTTAATAGTCTAAAAATTAAAGATCAGTAAAACAGGTCAGGCTAAAAAAAAAAAAAAAAAAGACAAAATGCAATTACATTTTAGTAAACACATACCTTTTAATTCTACCCAAATACCTACACTTAGAAATGAAACTGAAGCTTTTTATGCACCATTGTTAAAAATAACAGTCTACTTCAACAATATTCTGCTGGGTATTCTTCTCAAACAAAATAAGGTGCAATAAAATATTCTATTTTTGGTTTTAACCTGAATTTTCCTACTGAATGTGAATTGATCTACTGTCCACCTAAATATCCACAATCTAGTTGTGGAATTAAAAAATGCAAAAAGAAAAAAAAAAAAAAAAAAAACTAAAACCCACAAAATAAAAATAAAATAAAATAAAATAAAATAAAATAAAAAAACATTGACTAGTAAATAACTGAAATGAATAGGAGATTGCATATTACACAGTACATTGCTAAACCGAAAATGGTAAGTAAACAAAAGGCTCTCTACTTTGTTTGCTTAATGAGCAGACTAAAAATAGCTGAATAGTGGCAAAAACTTTAAAGTCAGAGGGTGTTCACTCTGTCAGGAAATCACCTTACAACTATATGAGAAAATTAGTACCGCTACAAGAAATGTTTGTTTCAATATTCAGAGGAGTTAATGAATGCTAAGCGATCATGGTAGACAGTAGCAGTGTGTAATTACATCTCCAAACACACCTTACCAAATCACTTCCAAGCTAAAAGAATCACATGTTCTATTAATTTCCATTGGTTATCAAACATCTGTAACTGTCACCTCTAACAGGTGTTTGATAATCTAACAGCTGCACAAAGTACTTCAAAAAAAAAAAGAAAAAAAGAAAGGAAAAAAAGAAACAGTATCAGAATGTGTTTTCTGTAGCATCGTTACCAACCTTTCAGTCTACCACAACACAGAACTTCTGACGATATTCGAAATGCAACCTTACACTCAGGGCTGGAAGTGCCTTTCATCTAAGAAAGATTACCATCAACATCCAGAAACTGGACACCACCAGAGAAGATACTTGAGCTATATGAGGCTGCAAGAAAGCTTTAAACTGAAATGAAGGGTACAGATATAAGCACAGTGATCCAAACCAGCACCTACTAACCCAGCCACCAAGAAATTGTTTATGTCCTCTCTTTTCTCATAGTATGCCTATGTAACATAACTCTGGTTCCTTCCTTTTCCTTTACCTCCCTTTCTTTAGACATTGGCCTAGCTCCCTACTTATAACCCAATGCATTTCCTAGCATGCCCTGGACTTCAGATAAAGAATTTCATGCAGAAGGCATCAGTTCCACACGTCATTATCGTGCATCTGGAAAGTGACAGCAGGATGAACAAACTAATGTTTGAAGTGGGAAGTTCTTCAAAGTAGACTCAACTTTTTGGGAAAGTCAGGTGAACTACAACTCTAAGTGCCCCGAGAGGAGTTTTGAAATATGTGACACTTGGCAGACAGTTTGTACAGAGCTTCCAACTGACTCTAAGGAGCAAAGTCTACGCATGTTGCACGCGCAAGAGACAGTCTGTAAGACTGTCTGAAAACAAGGATGTTTCGATGAGTTGCTACTTAAAAGCAGAATGGATAGACCCAAAATAATACACTTAATTTTAACCTTTGTTCCTCCAGAACAAAAAGTCAGTGCTGATGTTGTAGCTTCCTAACTGCTCAGGAATTGCACCGCAGACTGAGTTACCAGGTTTATGCAGAGCTTCTACAGGAAGAGCTATCTTGAGAGTGAAATCCTTGTCATCAAATGATCTACCCTTGCCTGTCTTTAAAGGAAATCAAAACAAATCTGAAGATAGTTGATTGTGGGCTAGAAAACATGTAGGGCCTGCAGTAGCAGTGCCACCATCTATAAGTCAGTCAATTCGGCAGCTATAGTGCCTGTGGTCTTTTGCAAAGTTGAGAGGTACAAAGAAAGGAATGAGATGAATAAATTGGTCACTATCTGATGACTGAACTTCTCAGAAGTCATACACAATCAGAAGGCATACACAATTTTTATTGACAAGTTACCCACAACTTGAAAACGCTGCTGGTGATAGATGGTGGCTGGAGCTAAGACTCTGCAGTCTACTTAATCTGTGAGAGTAGTGAGAATCTTGCCCTAGGTCTCTGCTTGACATAGAAAAGCAAGTGCTGGTTGATTTGTTTATTCCCAAGATTTAAATTCAGCTGTAAAACATACCCTTTTTGCCTTACATCCAGGCATTCCACAAGACTGTTTGACTTAAGGTAGAAAGCAAAACACGTCAGAATATCTGTTTGCCAAAGTAGCTGTAACTGCATAAAAATACTAGAACTATGACAGCAGGATCTAGTCTGTAACCATCAGAAGTACCATCCACATGGATGAATCTTTAACAACAGTCTGGTCAAATCTGAACAGACTGCTTCTAGACAACAAAAAAAAGAAGGTAAACCTCAGGAAGAGATTGGTTTCAGTCCACAAAAATGCATCTGATACTTGTATACACATAAGCATGTTTGCAGCACAGGGTAAAAAAGGCAACACTGACCCTTGGTTCAGGCTTCTTCCTTTGTCCAAGTGCTCTCAAGCCTGGCCATTGCTACCTCAGAGAATAAAACCCATCACTGTGGCACCAGCCCAGCCATACTGTATACCTAATACTCAGCTAGTATGTTTGATTAGTGTTTGATTTTTCATTGTAAAAAGGCATCTTCATAAACAAAAGCTCAGTCTCAAAGGGAGTCAATCTCTCCAGGTGTTCCCATCAAAGACATTCCCAACTCTACCCAAAAGCTGAGAATGCACCAACTTCCTTCTCCTCACTGAAGAAGGATCTTGGCTGAAGAAAGTAATGGGGACTGTTAGAGGACACCATGATCTGCAGATCAGATAGACTCTTAAGCACTCTACGAGTACTACAGATCTACAAAATTCTCTCAAATTCTGGCACTGAACGTACTGTGCACAAATGATGTTAAAAGCAGCATGGAAGTCCATCTAAATGAGAACTCCAGGTGGTAAGAGTGGTAACAAGTGGTTACTCCACTTGTCCCATGAGCAAATGGTAACACCTCTCATCACTTCAGCCACAGAGTTAGCAGGAGAATTACCAGTCACTGAAGCTGCCAAGTGCAAAGCCTGGTGCTTCTTACGTTTGCCTTTGATGTCCAGAAGGACTCACTTCAGACATAGAAGTCCAAAGCCAGGACTGTAGGAATTAACAGAGTACTCACTTGAGACATAATTGTTACTGAAGCAATAAAGACAAACACCCCCACTGAATTTAGAAGGATGGTTTACACAAAAGAACCCCAATCTTGCAGTCCAGTACGGATGTTGCAGACACTAGATATGGAGACTGTTATCCACCTGGGAAAACCAAAGGAATAGAGATCAGACAAATCAGTACAGTCATTAAGATGATATCTGTGACACAGCAGAAGATGTTCTCTGGCAAAGAATATTCCAATCCCAGCCAGCAGTTGAGATTAACTCTGAGCATTTCTGGCCACAAATCAAGCATGAGAGAGATGGGAACTACATATGTGCCCAATGGAATTAAGAAAAAAAATAAAATAAAAAAAAATCTTTGATCTCGAGGGCCCAGATATACTTACATACACGTACTGAGTGCACATATGAACAAACAAGTGAAGGAGAAATCAGGTTTTTTGCATACAAAAGCTTATGGCATGTTAGCAAAAAAAAAGAAAGGAGAAGTGAAAAAAATCTCTGAAAAGATGCACTAAAAGCAATTCAGCTTTTTCTGACCTGGCCAACCAAGTTTCTGTCATACGCTACTAGCAGAAAAAATTACAGAAATTCAGGTTTTATATACGAAGTGACAACGTGGTCCTATAAGGAGATATAGACTATATCTCTTTAAAAAGGGAAAATTATTTTCAGTCTCAATGTCTTTCTGAAATTAAGGTTCAATAAAAGGTTTTTTTTTCCTTTTCTGATCCTTGCTGTCATTGCAACTGCACCTCCATAAAGCCTCATCTCAAGTGCTAGCATGAAATAAAGGGATCCCACCAGCCTGCTTTCAGTAGCAAAGGCGACACAGGTACCAACACAGACGGCAACGCTCCATTTTATTCACCATTGCATCACAGCTCAATTTTTCTGAATGTAGTCCTGCTAAGGCGCTGGAACATAACAAATATTTTCACAAATGTGTGAAATGTGCCCACAAATGTGGGCAGGTGTGCACAAAAAGCCTTTGTGTGTCCAAACGACGACCTGAAAATGCCGTATTTCCTGGAGGTCAGTCACAGCTGTGGAGCAGAGCAAGCAGCCACCGACACGCAACGCTCTGCTTAGCCTGGCAATGCCACGCGCGGGAAATGATTCTTGCTCTGGGGCAAATGCTGCTCCCCACTGTTTGACCCCTGAGACCCAAAGGGCTTGCTACAGTCCATGCATTGGAAAAGCTGAGTCCAATCCCCGGATGGTTTTCAGATGAGAAAGGCCTCCATTTACAGGCAGTTTATATTAAGGTCTGCAAAGATTAAATACGTATAAAGTGCTTTCTCATTTGTTAGGAACAGAATTAAGCAAACAAACACTCCCCCCAAAAAAATACTCAAAGGGTTGCTATGTTTCTTTATAATCTCTGAGACTAGCAAAAACCCCCAAACCATTATTTATGACACGAAACGTCTGTACCTGGATGGACATGGAGGCAGAAACCGCCTGATAAGTGAGCAACTTCCACAGTACTGAATAGGAGGCAATGTTATGTGCAACGCATAGCTGAGTGGATGGATGGAATTGATTTTATAAAGAGTTACAAACAAAACAGTCCAAAATATTAACCAATAAACACATGCCTGGGTGGAAATGTACTATTATAAAATTACTGGAAAGATCCTGAAACTGTTCAGGGGAGAAAAAAGTCCAATTTTCCACATAACCTGAGAGCACGGAGTTTTCTGATAATAAGATCCAAGGAACCTGTAAACCCAAGGCTCTAATTTTCTTATGGTGACTGTGTAATATTTTGCAAAGTAAAATTGACTGAGATGGAAGCTATTTTGCATGGTACAGTGGCGATGGCTAACAAATGAGAGTTTTGTGGGCTGAATGTTAGTCCCCTGCCTCATCTGCCACCCCTAATGACAGCAGCCACCTGCTGTTTTATTGTCACAGCTGGAGCCGGTTCACACTCCTTGGTGCTGAGCTCTGCCCATGAGCGCCAAGCTCTCGCCTCGCCTCATTACTTTGATGAACTTTTTATGGTCAGCACCCATGAAGACCTCATCTAGGACTATACAACCTAGATCGGCTTCAGGGAGTGCTTCCAGCTAGCATGAGGTGATAATACACAGTGACACCACGGCTGCGACTGCCTGTCACTTAGTCAAGTCGCTGTACTATACTGCTGGCTCTACAGGGCCCTCAACAGGTAAAATGCCATGAAATTCTCCTATATAAAAAAAAAGTTCTCTCTCTTTTTCACATTGCAATATAGAGATTATGTCCTACTAGAAAAATCTAGTTGTTCAAAGATAAAAAAGATGAAAAAAAAAAAAAAGTGTGTCATACTTTTTACTATATGTAACTACTGGCAAGAAATTTCTATATTCCCTAGACATAAACCTGCTGCTTTCCCAAAAAATATTCTGGCATTAAAGAAAGCAACTGTGAAAACCATATTACAGCTTGATTAACACCACCAAATAGGAATTAAAAAAAAATTACTGCATGCATTTTCCAAGAGAAAGACTGCTTTAACTTAAAGAACAGAAAGCACAGAAACAAAACCCAAGCTAGTCAAGTCATTACCCAAATATGCTACTTCCCTCTCCCTGCAAAAACCCCCACTTACACATTTATTAGATATGATAATGCACCAAATCAAGATAACAACGAAGCAAACCCTTTTACATCTTTTTATGTAATCAGAGCAGTCTTACTATTTTCTGCAAATTTAAAAGCAAATAAAATCACCCTTTCCTTTTCAAAATTTTTTTGTACTAACCAACACTCCACATGTCCTGAGCCAGTATACAATTTTAAACTTAATCAAAAAATTTTATTGATGTATTTACAGCAGACTGGTTTATGCTTGATCACTGAAATTTAACCCCAGGTTTACTTTCAGCAGTCGAATAATCTTTTTAGTGTCAACAGAGCTTTATATATTTACATATATCATTAAGATTAATATATGTGCTATTAATAATAATTTCATTAACATTCTGAAATCATCAAATAACATTTTGACTTTTGAATGGCTGTAGGCTATTATAAGCCTAAAAACCAGAACATTTTCAGTATTCATTGTGTAGCAATCCAGCTGATCAGTTTTGACAAATTCATGCAATGTTATAAGCCATTAAACTTCATTTAGTTTCATTTAAAAATTCCACCCAAAAATAAAAAGCAACTGTCTTCTTGGTACAGACAGCACAATTTTCAATCAATATCAGTTCCCATGATCCTCCCAAAAGACACTTTTTTTTTATTGTATTGAAATGTTTTTAAATTTATCAGAAATAGAGGTTTTTGAAATAATACTCTTGATGCCACTGACCTAGCTGAACATCTCTAACGTAGCATGGTGCAACTCAGGTCCTGTTGAAGAGGGACAGTGCTGCAGATACCCTGCACTTTGCATAACACACCCACAACAGGAAAAACCTTCAAAAATGTTGCTGAGCACAGACATTATCCTACATTTCTGAGGAATTACTTATGCAAGCCCTTCTTTATTACTGCTTTTTAAGGGTGACCTAAGCTGCAGTTGAAAAGCCAGGGAAAAAAATAAAATAAAAAATTCAGCAAAGGTTTCCAATCTGCTAAAGGCTGAAAGCCTCCCATGCAGTCCTGAAAAGTATTCACAGAAGAACTGCAGGACACACAGAACCTCAAAAAAATGCAGCCTATAATGTATAAACAATCCCATTAAATATAAACTACACCAAGTTATCTAACAACACAATTTCAACGAGCTCTTGTCTTCTGTATGAGCTCTTGTGAAGCACAGTAACATATTGATCACATCCTTTGGATAGTCCAACAAAGGAAGGAAAATGGCTTTCAGAAGGATAAGGAATTCCCTTCTTTTTGCCTAGATGACGTTTCTGTCAAGTGCATAATTTGTAGGACTCATTTTGTACCTTTACAAAAATAAATATCAAAGAGGCAGCTTGATGTGAACAGGGTAAGATATTAAGAAATGGACAAACTGCCTCAGTGGGACTATCAGTGGTTTCAACAGAACAGTCTCATAATGGTGCTGGTAATTAAATAAGAATGAGAGACTTCTCCCCTTTTTAAAAACAAACAAACAAACAAACAAACAGTAGTGGGTCAGCTGCAGTGTGCCTATTACATGCTTTCTGATATGTTTCACTTGATCCATCTAAAAAGTTTCTTTTTTATCCATCTCTAATCCATAACAAAACTCTAAAGCCACAGTTAGCTAGGTATTTATGCTCCCGTTATGAAGGAGTTTGTTAAAGGATGCATGGGCTATCCAGACTAGCTGCATTTACCTTACAAGAAGTAGCCTGTGTGCACATATAAATATTTGGAAGTATTTTTCCTTTGCAGCACTGTGTTGCCTTGGCATTATGACTGTGTTTTAGAGTTGTATTCTAAAATATAACTTCAATTTACCCAGCGCTTACAGTTCACTGGTCTGTAATTCTTAATATCCCTCTATTTTCCACCAATTTTAATTTTAGTTGCTATTATTTAAAGTTCGTTTTCCATGCCCTTTCAATTGTGATTTTTTTTAAAATTTTTTTTTCCAATGTGGTGACAAATATCAGTGCCATTTCAGATGGTGACTTTTACTGGAGTAAGAAAAACCAAATTTTTAAAGAGAAGCTATCAGAAAATTATCCAAGAGAAACAACTTGTGGTCAGTATCAAGATGAGCTGCATGCAAACAGACAGTCTGGAGGTGACAGGATTTCTATCCAGTTACTAGCGATAAAGTTGTATAAGCTGATCCCTTTACTCATCACCAGCTGGTCATGCTGCTGCATTCCATCAGTAACAGTGAAAAGGGAAACACCTTAAATTTTCTGTTTAGATCTCCACCATACAGAACAGTCATGTTGGGAAATTCCCAGAACTGCTTTATAGAACTTTTGAAAACGGATCCTATGAAAATAGGAACAGGCATATGAAATTATATGGCTTAACATAAATATTCTGCCTTCTGTACTTACTCAAGGTGCACAAAGAAGCTTTTGATGTAAATATTTTTCCTTGTACTGAATAGAAATACATGTGGATCTTAAAAAAATGCTAAACTTCTACACCTGCTGTTGAAGAGACAGATACTGCTATGAAGGTGATCAGAGACATTACTGAGGAATTGCTCACCCCTTAAAACAGTGTCAGGTTGGGCAATTGGCCAGTTAGGTGTGAATAAGATTTGTCAAGAAACTGTCTTATTTTTGCCTCGGTATGTGTGTGCATCTGTGAGCTGGTGTGTATTTGTGTTCGTGCATCAGTGGAACCCGGTTGCTCGTTCCAGGTTTTCTTACCACACTTTTCTGCCTCTTTGAATTTCCACATTCCTGCAATACCAAATGGACATGTGTCTGCTGATAATGTCAACACACTTAATGTTCACAAGGAGAGATTTTGTGTAACTAGATTTAAAGTAGCCATTTTTGTGCTCATTACATGACCCTGTCTGCTTACACAATACTGGAAGAGCCCTTCATGGGAAGAACTCCAATTCTGCAAGCACCTCTAAGAGAAGTTAAAAGACAACAGACGTGGAAGAAACCAGCATCCAATTACAATATCCCTGGATAAATACTCTCCTACAAACCACATTTTTACATGTTATCTGAAGGAAATTCTCACTTCTCATAGCAGACCAGGTTCAATGAAGTTCTGAGAGCATCCTGTTATCTCTTTAATTTAGATCACCTAATACTTCAGACTCCTGTATATCCATCTGTGAAATTCCACTTCAAAATGAGTAGGTACAAAACAGATCAAATGCACTCCTACTAGTGCTACCACCCAGGAAGTCTGAAGACAAAAAGATTTTTATCCCCTTGCCCAGCGTAAAATATTCCTTCCAAATAAGGTTACTTCAACAGTTTCGATATAGTCACTCAAAATTAAAACCAACACAGAAGACATATGCAATTTACAAACCAAAACTGAACGGTGCTAAGTACAAACAGGTATGAAAAACGCCTTTCATAACATTTCAGAATACAGATGCTACCTGGCATTGAAGATCCCTTCTTGAATACGTATTAGAGAACTGCACAGATTTTAACAGTACTGACAACTCATTCAGAATTTGCCATCATTTACACTAAAAAGACATCCTGCTTTTCAAGGACTGTGTTTTAACACTGACAAAAATTAGTATATTTTGTAAAACTGTAAGTACATTTAAGGCTAGTAAAGGTAATTACCTAGCCCCTGATTACAGGCAGTGATATTATGGAGGAAGATTATGTACAGGGTAGTAAATACGGCACTGATAACAAACGTCAAACTCAGAGCTATCAAGGCATTACATAAATGAAGCACGCGAGTGACAAATGCTTTTGCACCGGAATTCACAGCCAAGACTGCCGTTTTCCCTCTCTACATCCTAGCAGTTTGGAGAAGAGGAAGGCTGTGCCTGGCTGCAGCACCTGTTAACCCCTGGGTTTGTCAGAACACACAACAACTGCTGTGCCAAAGGGTGAAGCTGGTGCAGTAATACCCGCACTTTGTGCTTGCTGTGTTCCTCATGTTCCCGTCAGCTGTGCTGGAGAGGCCCCTGCCTGCAGGAAGGCCAATGTTACAGCTCAAGAACTCCACCTGAGAGCGGTTGTTTTACTAAATGCTGTCAACTTTTCCATGGATCCCCTCATCTGGAGATGTTTACAAATGGGATGCATCACTCTTCCTTCTTCTGGGACATAAGTCTGAGCAGAGAAGGGACCAACACCACCTACACCTCCATGCCCTCATGTTCCTGCGGTCTGTGCCAGTGGGGCAGAAGGGCTGGCCTGCATTCATTGACAGAAGTGAACAAGCTGTTTCTCTTGAGTATTTTTCAGGCTGAAATAGAATTCTCTTTTTCAGCACTCTTATTTTGTTACATATGTACACAGCTCTTACATTTGTGGTTGCCAAAGAATTCTGCCTTTTCTCAGTTCGGTAAGCAGAAACACAGCATTTCTTCTTACCTTTTGTAGCTGCATCACTAAAAATAGGATCATAAAACATTCAGAAAGGATGTATTTCTTTCCAACAACAAGCCAAATTAAACTTAAAATAGTATTTTTTTTAAAAGATTTTGGTAGATTTGTTATTTTTGTTTCCACTGTATCTCTAAATAAATGTAAATCTAATTCCCCTGAAGAAGAGAGCAAACAAGTGTTGGTTTCACTACAGTACATATGATCTAGATATCAAGGTCTAATCATAACATATTTATCAACATCCAGCATTTGGCTTGTGTATGATGTCCACAGGCACTTGTAGTGATAGCTGTCAAACCACATTCTATCTCTGGCATAAATGAGCATAACAACAAGGACAAGAAACGGAGTGCCGTACAGAGTAACAACACAGCCTGGAATTTAGCCCATAGTAAAGAAACAGTCAAATTCACTATCGACCTCAATGACGGAGGTTCATGCTTACAGTGGCAGAATATTTCAGCAGTCACT
Source organism: Todiramphus chloris collaris (assembly GCA_025345505.1). NCBI lineage: Eukaryota > Metazoa > Chordata > Aves > Coraciiformes > Alcedinidae > Todiramphus > Todiramphus chloris. The sequence continues at coordinate 934,010 of JANVCC010000276.1, read as the reverse complement.
AAGCTTCATGGGGCTTGTTTCTACTAAAGGTGCTAAAAAATGGTTCAGAAATGCAGTATATCCTTCTCCCTTCCCTTCTCTTTCACCGTATAAGACACCAGAAATTTTTAGTCAAACCATGCCTGTTCCTGGAGAAGGAGGTCTAAAAAGACATGACCCACCCACCTTGATTTTCAACTGCTTGTTCCAATGCTATTTAATCATAAGCATTTTTCAGGCATTCAAAAAAAAAAAAAAAAAAAAAGCCCCATCTTTCTTTCCAGGAAAAAGTCATAAAAATGAATTGGGGAAAAAAAAAAAAAAAAAGAAAACCAGATTATCAGTGACTACATTTCTAGTTCTCTTTCCAAAGTCTTGTCTATATTACATAGTTTTAATATTCTAATTTAATTTGGCAGTAACTTTTCTTCTTCCTTGGAAAGGAGGGTCACTTTTCCATTACTCCCTTTTTCATTTCTCCCTTGAACTGAAGATGGTCCATATCTGTATGACTCCAAAGATTTTACAAGTTTGCATCCATCTCTCAATCTCACTTAGAGGGAAACCATGATTCTCAGATCCAAAGCTGAATTTCTAGTCAACCCTTACAAATGTTGTCAGTGATAAAGTTGGGGTAGTTTTAGTGTCTGGGGAAAAACAAACAAACCAACCAGCACCACAGCACAGAAAGATGAGAGTATTGCTTGGCCATGCATTGCATTACAAGAAAGTAGTGATGGGGAAAGCAGCCAGTTGCATCACC
>JANVCC010000276.1:865768-928268 GCA_025345505.1 Todiramphus chloris collaris | reverse complement strand
GGGCATCTGACAGTTACTGAGAGGGACGGCGGGGAAGCCGGGGAGCGGGGAGCAGGGGAAGGCGAAGCAGCGCGCCCGGAGAGCCCCGGGCCGTGCGGCAGTGGCAGGGAAGCGCCTGGCGGAGCTGTCACCTGACCGGCACCCACAAAAAGGCGAGCGGGAGATGCTTCAGAAAGCACAAGGCTCGCCGATCACTGCTGATCCACCCCGGGATGATGCCTTTATGATAAACACTCACGACAACTTGCGACCAAAGTGCTGTTACAACACTAATTGTCCATGAAAGCTGACCTGCAGCAAAGCAGCAGAGTTCAGTTTCGATAGGCCTGGCTCAAGAGTACGAACGTGATTGGGGATGACAGGAGACATCCACGCATCAAAAATCTCCGAGAACGGCTGACGTGACTTTGCATGCTGTAAAAAAAAAAAAGCGGTGGAAATCCTACACTCCTGGCTCTTCGTCAGGAAGGCAAAAAGGACTGCGGGGGTGGCATTTTTAAGAGCATCTTTCCAAAGTAGCATAAGCTTCACACGGCCTTGAAAAGCACAGAGGGGTCTCTTTTTCCTCCGTGCTGTTCTTCTTCTTCTTATGCCTTTAACCAAGCATAAATCCCACATGGTTAATGATGGAAGGTCACATTTTCTCAGACGAAGAGATGTTCCCCCTTAAATTTCAAGATATTTTCTGATTTTCATTCAACTGAACAGTTTCGTCCCCATTTTGTTTTAACTCAGCAAGTGCCAGGACTTGCAACTTTCTGGTGTAAAGCCCTTGAAGAAATGCTGGAAGTGTGTCAAGGGAAGTGGGAAGCATTTTTACCCTTACTCTCTGCTGTGAATATTTGTTTCAAGTACAATTTAAAAGATAAAAGAATTATAAAATAAAAAGTAAAGAAAATGACAGTACAGATAAGGTTATGCATTTGAGGACTAAATATCTATTTTTCAAGTAGAAAAATACCTACATTGAAAGAAAAGGAAATCTAAATTTTTAATGATGAGCAACATAGTGATTTACTATTGCCATGATGTTAGAGATATTTGAACGCTTAGTTTGAAAGGAAAGCTTCAGCTTAATTACATTTTGTAATTTACTATTACTGCAACATTTTGGGCTTCTTTTTATAAGCTAATAATGTACATGAGACACCTTTCTACCACTGCAATTTAAAAATCACATCTTGTGATATTAAATGGCCTTTCTTATTATATCTTATCAAAAATAGTGTAGCTCAAAAGCAATATTTTAATTAATAATTTTAGCAGTTCAACTTTTGAAAGTCTAAGAAGAGAATGAAGTGCAACAAACAAAATCAATACTGAATCCTATTTAATAGACATAATTTTGGATCAAAAAAACCTCTAGTTAATCTTGTTTACCTTCTCAATTGGTTCAATGCTTAGGTTGACCTAAATATAAACTTTAAAATTAAATTGATTAAAAATTGAACCAGTTTAATTATTCAAAAGATTTCAAAATTGCCTGTTTTAAATATTGAAGAGATTGAAAACATTACACTACAATGCCAAAAAAATTAGCAATGCAACCCAAGAATAACATAAAAACGTATATGGAGAAGCTCAAGAGGTGGGCGGGGTTTGGGTTTTTTTGTTTTGATGTTATTTTTAAAAGAAAAAGCATAATGTTCAATAAACTACTGAAATGTATAGTGATGATAGGAACAATAAAATACATCAGAAAATAATGGACCATTAAAACATTTAGCAGAGGAAACCAAATTGAATGGCTTACTTCTGGAGATAGCAAGAGATTATAAACTAACAGTGTATCATCAAGCTGCTTGCTTGCCCCCACCTCAAATCTCTCCAATCTGGACATTTATTAAATACTTCCATCTTTAAAAGAAAGACAGACAGGCGCACCCACAGCCTCGTGTAGGACATCACCCACAGGGCAGCCTTAGGCAACAGCTTTAACCAGACCTCTGGTGTTGCATCTAGTGTGAAGGTTTGTACAGAACTTGGTATGTTGCTATTGCTACAATTAAAATTATTGCTAATAGAAGTATTCATTAACATGCATAGAATATTGAAATAGTCTCCCTATACCTACGTGCAAAAAGGCCCAAGACCCCTATTACAACCACTTGAATACATTCTTGATTTTTAAAAAAAGCTGCTCAACTTGATACAGCAATTATTATTATTATTACAGAAGTGCAAGAACCTTGACACACATGGTTTAAAATAGAAATCTCTTTTAACTATGCAACCTTACTAGACTAAACACAAAATACTCTACAGGGACACATAAAGACTTAGAATACTTTTTTCCTATTTTTCCCCATATTAACAACATTCTTCAGCATTCACTTAGCTTAGCATTTTTTTTTCAGAACTGATAAAAGATCAGATAGGCTATGCCATTGTTTCCAAAGAACAACTTTGTACAGTAGTAAGAGAAAAATAACCTCTGCTTGGCACTTCCAATAAAAGTTAGAAAGGTCTACCTGCAATCAGTAGCGAGCTTATACACCATTAACAAACAAAGAAACAGTTTACAAGAATATACACTTAAGAAAAAAAAGGGGAAAAAAAGAAAAAAAGGAGCTAGAAGTGGGACATCAAATCCAGAGTGTGATCATGAGAAAGAATGAGCACACACCATCTAAAACAAAGCTGGCTGCATAGCAGAAATCAGACGTGAGATGGGAAGAATATAGAAATAAAACTTCCCCTTCCTAAAGCTTCTGCTCTTTTCAGATGTAGAGACAATACAGCAACCAGTTCTCCTTTTTAAATACGAGGAACAAAATGGGCATTTCCAAGTGTCAGAATAGGTTGGGGGTAATCCATTTATTAAACTTTATATAAGAGATGGGAAATTTTGCCATTTTAATATTAATTTATAATATAAATACACACATATATACACATATACAAGCACTACAGTTAAATTAGCAGAGACATTACATAGAAACAATGGTGAAAATACTTAGAAGTGCATCCATGCCTGGACATGGCTCATTAATGGTGACAGAATGGTGCTTTATACCACGCCAGAGAAGTCTCCAGTTACGAGTCACCAGGATTGTAAAGAATGTTGCAAACCAAACAAGAATCCTACTTTTGTTACTGGCACACGCCTGAAACCAACCCAACTGTTAGCACCACTGCTAATACAACAGCATTCTCAGGTCAGGAACCTGAGCTCCAGAGCTTCATGGGGTACTTGGGTGCTTCGTTGCCCCTTCCTCATACACTTTCTGCCTTCCCTGCATCCCCAAAGCTGCTCCTTTGTCCAGACAGTGACTCAGATTAGCTCACTGATCTAACCAGAGTCTAATTTCCTTTTAGCCTGAAGACTGATGCCAAGCTCCTCCAGTTTACCACAAAGCTTTCTGAGCCACATTTGACAAGAAGAGGCCATGGATGTGACCATGTGGTCAGGACAGCACAAAGTTTTGGCAACCACACAAGCTCAGATATACTTTAATTTCATAGCCCCTCAAAGACTGTGGTCATAACAGGTCCCTGCTTCAGAACATGCAGGTTTTTGTTTTATACAATTTTCATCCCACATCTGATTTTGGTGAGGTTCTAGGTCACTACTTACACTACAAATAATAGCCTTAAATGGAAGGCAATGCCCAGAACCTGTCTCCAAACCGAAAGATTTGACTCCACACAATCCAAAAAAATGACAGAACTGTCTGATATTTCAGCTGGAGCCAGGCTGTTACCTCCCACGGGTGTTCATTCCTGCTACTCATTTCTCTCCTGTTGTCTAAAAGACATTTGCCTGCTTTTCCTTCTTGTTATGACTCTCCTGTGTTGGCACCACCCTATTGGCCAGACTACCCTGTACAGCTCCCATACTCCTGCCCTTTTCAACAACCACTACACAGAAAGTATCAGAAGCCCAGCTTAAAAGTATCCTTAATTACAAAGCAGTTACAAATTCTTAATAACATCGTTTATTCATGGGGATACAGCCTTTCAAATCTATGATATCCATTGATAATTCTAACATATGCTCAGCCCATAAATATTTAATGGCCACTTGTGGATGTTTTATGTCGCTGTCTTGGAAGTTGACCTATTCTCAGGTTCATTAATTGTAAAAGGTTTATTTTATCCTAAATAAGATATGTAATTTTACAATATTCGAGTTATGCATGGAAGAAATTCGATAATTCTGTCTCACACAAACAAGGAAAACACATCTTTCACAGAAAGAGCACAAATCAAGCTAATGAGGGACAGTTTATTTTGTATGATTTCTCAGGGCTTTCAAACAGAAGACTGGTTGACAGATGCCTCCATCCTTAAACAAGCCAAGAGTAGTTTAATTGCAACTCAATGGTTGTTCCCATTCCTGTGTGCCTAACAAGCTCCCTCCTTCCTTTCAGCGTAGATTTTACCTGGCTAGCCCGAAGTTATACCCACTGTTGCATCTGCATCCCTCCTGCCCGTAAGACCAGTTACCAGTATGGTGCATGCAACTAAGGTGTCTTGCTTAGACATGAGAAGAATATCAATCTGAAATACAAAACACAGCTAAGAGTTATGACAGAACCTGTGGGAAAAGAAAAAAATGCCTGTGTTTTCTTTACTGGACCACTCCCTTTACAGTCTCATCAACCATGGCAACACTACCGTGTTCCTTATTATACCAGCAGTAGCTTACACATCCATCCCAAAGGTCCAGTGGTACTGTGGTGATGCAACCCCACCACCCCACTGGACAAAGCCTGTTTACTAAACCTGAAGCCACATATTGTTTCTGCAAGGCCTTCAGCAGAATGCTTTTGACATGATTCCTTATACATCCATTGTTATAACAACAGAAATATTGATTGTGCCAACAAAAACTGCTGTGGAGAATACTCGCAAATATTGAGCATTTGCCCTTAGAAGCTATTCTTCTGTACCGACACATTATGTACATACCGCGCAATTATAAACAAACAAACAAAAAGGCATTAAATGATATTATTAAGGCTGTAAACCCAAGCACCTAGTGCTTAGGAAACTCCAAAAATAAGACTGCCTTTGAAATCACAACCCACTACACTGCCCATATGCATTGTACTCTATAGTTACAAAACTTCCAGTGGGTTTCAGACTTATTTTCAGTTTTAATGAGGAATCCAATTATTTCAGCTTAAAAATATTTAAAGTCTGTATAAAACAGATACCTACCTTTCAGTTTAAGGCAGGTATCAAAACCCAGAAAAAATAATTCGATAACCAATAAAATGAAAGAAGAATCTTTGAATAGGAAGTGCCAAGACACTTAGAAACAGGCAGGCCAGGTATGTTTAACTATAACACATATTTTATCCCATTATATATACATTCTAAATGATAAAGAATAGTGGTGACATCTATCAAAAAGAAAGGAACAATTTATACAGCTACAAGGCTGCAATCTAAGAATTCAGAGTCTACTATATTCCAGTCTTTCTCAGAACATAAATTCTGTGAGGTAGGAACTTGCCCAGCTATTTCTAAAAGCAACCAGAACAATAATCTTTGATTTTGAGGCCTCCAAACACTTCTGTTAAACATACATTCCATAGAGTTAAAATACCATGGCATTCTAATTTTATTTTTGTTTCTTTACAGCAAAGGAAAAGCATCCAATCATGTATTGGATTTACCCACAATTAGTTCTCGATTTCACATGAAGCCTTGTAAACCTCCACATCCCTGCTACACTGAAAGTTAAAAAGATGGAGTTGTTTTTAGTGATTCATTAATGAGTGGATGCCCTTAGCCTGTGCACTAAAAGCAGTCTGAGAGCAGAGGCTGTCTCTCTCTTAATGAGACACCACTGTACCAGACACCACTGCCACGGGCCAAGTGGACAAGACGGTTGGCATTTTGCGCTCTGCTCCGTTATCATCATTCAATCTATAGAATGCCTTGAATAAAAAACGGTATAGCCGGACAGATAGGCTATGTTTGCAATACTGTCTTCTTTGGCAATAACTGGAATTAGCTATCTGTGAGCAGTACATTAAATTAATATCTCCAATAAAATAGGGGTAGTCCACCATTCTTAGCTATTGGAGCTTAGGCACACAAGAGCCCATCGCTAGCGCGCTTTGGCAGCAGCCCAGAACACTCATTTTTAAAGGGTTTTAACCCATTTCAGGAGCACATGTTAATCTTGGAACCTAATTTGTGTGTTAAATCCAGACTCCTTGTGGTAGAGGCTCTGCCTTTGAGAATAGTTTCTGTAACACAGGAACCTCCACAGCACAAAAAACTGACAACCTAAAGAGCTGAGATACAAACAGATCATCCACTGAGCCAACACAACTATTGGGAGCTTACACCTTCCAAGTTACCTTTGCTAAAGCTGAACTAATTTAATAAACTCATACAAAGTCTTCCCTTACTCAGATCTACATTCTACATGACAAAACATATGCTATTATAATTAATCCATTCACTTTGATAGCTTTGGTCAGCGACAGAGAAATGTTCATAAGCAGCACAAACACAGATATGTTTGAGATAGAAATACATTTGCTTTTTGGAGGACAGAGGACTGTTACCAACAATTTTTAACCTATCTAGGTAATCCTGGAAGCTGAAAATTCCTTTGAAAAGCTGCTTTAACACTAAACAGAGATCTTAAACACAAGGTTTGTTTCATAACCATAAGCAGTATTTATTTTTCCTCTCATTAATCAAATGGAGAATAAAACAACTCAGTCTTTCACTCCTTTTCACCAGTAACGAATAATCTGAAAGAGAGGAAAACCTCACATCACGTAAGTGAACAGCACCGCTACCATGCTGGCAATTCAATAATTCAAGACTGGGACATCTTACCCAAAGGCAGGGCTATCTTTATACGGAGTCATTAAAACTTCATGCATGTTTGTTAACTTCATCAAAAGCTTTAAAAACACCACACCTTCCTCCCTCCAATTTACTTATATTAATCCTAACGAAACATTTCAAGTATTAATATTCTTTCAGAGCCCCATGCTTAAGGGAGATGGTAGGCAACGTGGCAGATGAAAAAAAAACACAAGACATCTAAGAGCACTATTTAGCACATGGTTTTCACTCTTTGAACTTTGAGACTTCTTTGATTTTCTTTCCTCATTATGGTCACATTCTCTTAAGCTGATATATTCTGTATGCAGTACAGTAATTCTCCTTTTATATACACCACTGAAAACCTTGGAATGATGCCATTTTCATTTGTGCATGAGATGCAGAGGCAGCTGCTGTCTTTAATGTATATTTTCTCTTGGACAGTAGAAGTTTTTGAAAACAGAAAAGCAAAAGACTTTGAGTCTAATGATACAAAAAGGCAATATTTACAATATTCTTGTCTTTTGAAAGTTAAATGATGAAGCCCGTTACGCTTACTCCACAGCACGTGCTCCCAAGGAGGTAAGTTCCTAGGCAAGAGAAAGAAGCGAGCCTCTATGTGGTGAGCCAGAACCATATCAGACTGAACGGAAATACATAAACTAAAGTCAGAATGAAATAAAATGCGTACTCTAAATGCATTCTTTTCTGGTTTCATCTCTTTAGGAGTCAGCAACCATGTTGAAAAGGGAGGACAGAGAAGTTAATTTCTCAAAAGTCTCTTCACAATTCCACTATATAGGCAGAGCTTATTTTGTAAGTCACCTAAGTAAAGCACTGCTCTGAGTAGATAATGTTGCTGTTAGAGATGATTCCTGTCAGAAAATTGCATACACTGATGGACCTTTGCAAGGCCGCTTATGCTTCACTCCTCCTGGAATGCAGAAAGGAAACAGAGGAGACAGCACTATCTTCCAACCGCTAATTTTTGTGCAACCAAAAAGAGATGTCAGTTCAGTTAATTGTGCAGAAGAGTCTGTCTTCCTTCTCCTTTCTGCCCACGAATAACAGAGTAGTTAACAATATTGACATTTAAACCATCATCACTGGGCATCTGAATTAACACCTCACAGAGATGAGCAGACAAGTTCACAGCTTTCAAATCTGCTGTGCTGAAGGCATGTCTGTAGGCATCCCTGTATCAGTTACACTTGGTTGATACTTCTGAGGCACCATAAAAGCTATTTCTTTTTTCTTAATAAAAACTATGCCAGTGAAGAACAAAAAAGCAGTTGAGAAAATATACTGTATTATCACGTACCAATACTCTTCAAGTTCAGAGTAGCACAAAATCCAGCCCTTCCCACCACAAGAAAACTTTTTTATCCCTTTTTATGAGTTTTTCTCTGGGGTTTCTATTAGTTGTTGCTCCATGTGACTATGGACAGTTACTTTTCAAGTAGCAACCACTCAAAGCAGTGCTTTATACAACAGCCAACCAATAATCTGGAAACTGGGGAACAATTTTCTTCCAGCAGTTGCTTCTTCCATAGGCTTATCAGACCTCACCCAAACATTCAAGCAGATATTACATGGCTGCGCGGTGCTTAGCTAACAATTCCAGCTTTTAAATGCATCCTCTTATTAGTAATGAGAGACAGCAAATATATCAGATGGAAGTAAACGTGGTCACCACAGCACAAACACTTAAGAAACCCTTGGTAGGTCTGCATGGCATAGTGCAACGTTTTGCATTCAGTCAATTTGCAAATCCAGAGCAAGGTTTGTTGCAGGGAGCAGTGTAAGTGCATTATAAAGGTATTCTACTAGAGAAATTAGCTACACAGAGCAACAAGGTATATTAGTCATGGTGGAGCATCAAGGAGCAGAGCTATCTGAGGTTTCTCTGCACAGTACTATATGAGCACATCCTAAAAGACATGAACGAACAAGGTATGAAGTGCTGCACTTGTGCAATTTAAATCAAAGACATTTTCTGGCACCTTTTTTGTTCAAGTTTCAAAGGCATCGAGTTTTCCTAAGGACTTCTAATCTACCTCAAGCTGAGTACCTAAACCCACACTGTAAAGAAAACAGATTTGTACATTACAGCCAAGGCTAGCAAACCCATGAGGGCTACCTGGCTACAGCAATCCCAACTTTTCCGCCTGACAGCACTGTCTGTACCTCAACACTCTGAGGTCTCGGTGGCATTTTAGGTTTTAAACTCTGCTAGGATAGCCAGCTCTTCCCCTCTCTCTCTCTCTCAATTAATTCCAACTCTTCACCTGTTTTCCATTTCATATTCCCAGAGACATAAACTGTAAAAAATTAGCTCTTATTTGCACCTAATAACATTCTCAGTAGAGGAGCTTATATTGGAGTCATATTTGCTTGAGAGATACCAAATCCTCTTGAGACTGTCTGCCACAGATATTATCCCTTTTAATTTCCAATTCTTTTTATCACAAACCTTTCTCTACGCTACAGGACTGTGGAGATCACACAATAGGTGCTCTAAATAGAAATGCTCCAAGATTCTTAAATCTCCATCTCCATCTAAAATTGCTACTTAAAAGCCAGTCAACTTTGAAGAGTTTTTGTAACAGGGAAGGTCTCAATGAAGCGAGTATTTCCAGTTGGAGTTACCTAGCCCTTTAAATTCTGTGTACTATCCATTTATATGCATAATGCTGACTGAGAACTATACTCTCTGCTCCTATCATTTTTTCTCTGCAGTCTTAAGTGGGGTCATCTCCCTTATCACCAGGGAATCAATGCCAGGTTACTGTGCCATCAATTTAATTGAGGGGAGGGCTGCTTAAAGCGTCTCACATCTCTCATTGAACATAATGGGATTCTGCCTGCTCCTGACCTGTGGTGGTGAAGGGACCTTCCTCAGGTGAAGGCCTGCTCCACAGCCCAGCCACCCCCAGCCCAAGCCCTGCCACCCCCTCGCTCCCAAACACCCGGGGGGCTCCGTTAATCCTGCCTGTCAGGGGCAGCTGGGGAGACAGAGGGGCTTCCAAGATAAACACTGCCCCCCCATTCAGGCGTTTCCATAGCATTTGGTAACGTTACCAGGCACATGCTCTCCGGGGCATTACACGCACAGCAGAAGAGCTACTGTGGGGGAAAAAGGAAGGAAAGAGCACCTAGCTTTCCGGAGACACCAGATGTGAATAAGTAGCCATTAGTGGTGTTGGGGTTTTTTTGGGTTGGCTATTCTTTAAATACATGGTAAACAGCCATCTTTTCACTTGGCAATCCTGACAACTACCGTCCTCAATGTAGTTTCAGAAGCAGCAGGCGAGGACTTCTCTGGGAGAGGTGGGGACAGAGCGTTCCTACCGCTGTCCCTCACTGGGTGCCGAGGCTGTGGAAATGGCTGATAAAACTGTGTACTGCTGCAGGCTTCTCTGCAGCAGCTTTTGAAGAAAAAGCGAGAGCATCGGAACAGGAACATCATTTATTTCCATTTATTTCCATTACTAGGATTCTCTGGAATGTCAAGGTTTTGTGGTCCCTTTCCCCCCCCCCCCCCCCCCCTTCCTTTTAATATAGCCAACTGATATTGGTAAGAAGTTCAATAATTTTCAGCAATATATAGGGTATATATATTTCATGAAGAAGACAGACTCTCCCATGCAAGACAGTAAAAATATAAACAACTACAGAAAGAACAGGGTTGTTATTATTCTAGTATGGAAACAGGTATTTTCAAAGAAAACACACACAGAAAGATCTATATGGTATTTTTGATACCTAATATGGCTAAAATAACTTCTATCAAGACCAATCTTTTCTCTTCAATGACAGAACATGAGGTAAATTCAAAAAGCACACTTCAAAACATTGCCTGGTGGCCCCTGAGAATTGAACACAGATAATCTTTCCTTCAGGTGCAGCACATTATCCGATCAACACAACGCGAACTGATTTCCATAAGAAATTCCATCCTCATCACGAAATCTTCGTGTTAATTTAAAAAAATAGTCCTTGATTTGAAAATAAAGTTGAAAGTATAGTGTCAGAACAAAGCGAAAGAGGTATCATTAGCCTTCAAATGTGACAAATAAGAAAGACACAAACAAGTGTCAGGATAATTAAAAAGGCATTGTTCACTTTTTAGAAGAAAAAAATGAATTGCATGAGAAATATTAAGCTAACAAAGAAAGAGCAAATATGAGTAGAAAAAATGACAGTTATCTGCAAAATTCATAAATGTGTCTTTTGTATAACCGTAATGATCATATTTTATGCTGTCATTTTACATTTAATTGCTCACCCTGGTACTTTACTTCATAGAAGCCATCAGTACCCCACAGAGCCAGATGCTGAATTGCAAAAAAACATACTGTGACCACAGACTTATACGAAAGTAACTTTGCTGAGCTGTGGTGTATGACAAGTTAATTTTTGCAATTATACTTTTTCCAAGAATAAATGAAACTGCAGGTCATTACTATTCTATATCATTAAAAAGAGGCAGAAAATGTTCTTGATCATAAAGGCCTCAAACTCATTTTATCATTACTTTGACATATGAAAGCAACTTTTCAAGCTGCTTTTCCCTCAATGTGACAATGAAATAAGCACCACCTCAACTGAAATATGCAAACATCTTGATATATTAAGAAGCACATAACTAGAGAATATTGTTATTATTACACAATGCTAACCCATCATATGTCTAGCAGGAAAGAAATGTGATATGGGCTGTGCTCACAGCTGTTAGCTCTGCTGTATTACACTACATGTAAAAGTACGGAAGAGATATGGTTGCTCAGTTGTCATGCAGACCAAAATCGTCCCCTCTTCATTTATCTTCCTGTGAGATGTTAAATGTTAGGAATGTTTTTAAGAAGAATTAAGTACGAGCAATGTCCATCACTGTCAAATTGTCTGTGCGATCAGACAGCACGAGAGCGGAAATCATTACCAAACATGTAATGTCTGTTTGCTGTATCTGTGCTTATGCCATCTGAAGAAAGACTTATAAAGAACTCAAAAGTATGGTGGTTCTTTGAATTTCAAAATATTTACTGCATACGGAGAACTCAGAAATTTCCAAAGGATTCATTCTCATAAAATTCCTTTTCATTTACTACACAATTTCTGCTTTCCTTTCCTATCACCGATACAAAACTATAACACTCGAGTGAGGATAAGAGATTCTGCTTTCCAGATGAAGAATACATTTATTAAGACAAAAGAACAAGAGGAAAATGTTCCAAGTGTCATTGCATCTGTTTGCAATAAATGTCAAGAACCTTTTAAAAATTGACTACAGAGCTGACAAAAGGCATCAGGTTGACAACCAAAGAGCTGGAAAACCTCAGTTCACCCACCGAACAAGTGAATGCAGTGACTCCCAAGCCAAAAAAGCCCCCAGTTTTACAGAATCCTCTCTGTCAACCCATCCAGTCCTTAATAGTGTTGAGTGAGCCAAATTTATCCTTTGTTAGTACACCCTTTAATGTATCTCACAGTTTAAGGATGATTAGTTACTCCAGTTTTCTCTTCCGAGAATGAGAGAGCAGGGACCAGCAGACAGGCAATGGAAGAAGCTCTTCCATAAATCCTTTGACTGAGATTTTCAAATTCATGGAAGTAACCAGAGACAAATTCAAACTGATTTCCTAAAAACAACTGCATTTAACTTCATACTCTACTCTTGTCTAAGTCCTAGTGCTTTCTTTCTGAATAAGAACCTTAACAAATCTGAAGCTATAGTTTGATAATTAGGAACACCTCACCCTCATTCTCCATTTGTGTGGCAGCTGGAGATCCCTATGCATGAGATGCAATTCACATACAGGTTCTGCAACAGCGGTTTCAGTGTTTTCATAAACACACAACTAACCTCTAACCATACTTTCTATCAAAAAAGAATACCCCAAAGATTGCACATAGCTGGTTTTATCCCTTGCTTAGGATACTAAGACTATTGCTTCAAGGAGGTGTTTTTGTCAGGAAGAAGAAATAAGAATTACAGAGAAAAAAAAAATGTGTGCTTTGAACTGCATACCACTGCATACAAGTATTCTATAGAAATGAAACTCTATCCAATTAATCGTGTGCAGCTACTAAATAAGAGGAGGTTGTCCGTAGGCAGACAGGGAACCAAACAGCTTTTACAATCTTCAGCGCCACAATTTTAATCTCAATGCATCCTATTTGCAAACAAAGCATTGCTAAGGAGATAAAACTTTATTATTCTGAATAAAAGAACAATATTAAAATATTATCAAAGTACTTAGTGAAGAATGTATGTCTTGCCCTGGACTACCAATTACTTCACTGAAAATTTATATATGCAGCATGGAACTTCTTTTTCAAAATTCTTTTTATTCAGTAGTGTTTTAAAGTCATGCCTAATTATAGGACAAGAAATAATAAGCTTTCCTTTCCCGTATGTAGAAAAGAAAAATCAGAAAAGAGGCACTCAGCTCTTTTTAATCTAACAATCTTTTGTAAGAACTCCTGTTACAATCAACTTGAGACATTGCAATTATATTTCAAAAACAAAACACAATAAGAAGTCAGAAGTTTGCAGCAAATCCATTTACACACTAACACCAACAGTTTAGCACCTGTATAGTCCAGCAACAATGAAAGGCAACACGTGCTCCCATTCTGCTCGGAAGGCAGCATTTAGGAAAATGGTGAGAACCTGAAGCAGTTCTTGTGAGGTTACTTACGTAAGCAAAGATATGGTAAAATAATCTCTTCTCTGTGGGCAGACCTTTGTAAACTTGTGAGAGTGAGCAGTGCTCAATAGAGAGACACAGGATTACCTATGCAGAACAGTTCAGAGAGCCAGAGCTTAACGTATAAGGACTAAAACCTACCTACTATCTCTGCCGCTTTCACTGTCAGCTTTCACCTGTATTCATCATTATCAATGTAAAACTGCTTTTTCTTGCCTCACAATATACATGAATGTTATTATATGCATGACTAGAAGGAAAAAAAAAAAAAAAAAGAAGAAAATAGTATTATCCTAAGAGAGATTGCTCAGGTTTTATTTTCTCCAAACCCTTTCCAACTCCCTTTCACCTTCAAACAAAAGGCAATGATTTTTGACAGCTAATGAGCAAATTTAAAATAAAACACTGTTAAAGCTCTTTTTCACTAAACAATACTAAAAGCCACCCTGCTTCAGTTCAATACATGATTAGGAACAAAATTAAAGAATTTTTATCATGTAACACAAATACAAAAAATAGCAGATGCTCTTTAACTGTCAAATCTGGATTTTTCACATCTGGTATAAAATTTACTGTCACAGGCCCTTTGGTACTACAAAAGTATTAGTACAGCTATGAACTATTTAATTCTTTAGCTGACACTGTTTTAGGAAAGGGATTTCAATAATTTACTTCTACATTCTGCTGTTCAAATTTTGCTGCTAAGAATTCATGCAACGAAGTTGTAGGAAAAAAAAACACATGACGCTTGTTGATAGTGATATAAGACAGGATTATTATAAAACCCAATTATATCTTTTCATTCTCTTTTGCTTAATTAAAGCTAGAAGAATCACTATCTTTCTCAGCAGTAATCATGTGGAAGCTGTATAGCACAGATACAGTAATTAACTTAACCTTATCACTTAACTCTATTGGGTCATTGGAGTGAGGCACAGTATCAGAGCTCAGAATCAATGCTGGAAGGCTAACATCTTCGAGCAGTTCAGAGATTGAATAATGCCATCTGCAAATGGACAGTCTTTGTTCCTGCTTAGCTATGCTGGATAAATGTTCCTGCTCATAACTTTAATATGGCAGCTTAACCATTTAATCATTGTACATTAATACATTATCAATATTGTGAACATGTAAGTACAAAATTGCTTGTCAAAGTAATCAGATATTACCGATTTTTGCACATAAATACGACACGCGTGGGATTTTGTCTTAATTATATATTTTCACAAAGAAGATAAAGCCCCGATTTTTTTTTTTGAGACTGAAAAGAATGATCATTTCTAAAATGTAAATGTATTTTCCCTTCATCTAAACTAGATTTTTAAAATTAAAAGCAATGTTCTGTATTTGCTTTGTTAAATTAACCAAGCGTGCAAAGTTTGGTGCGTTTTAGCTATACGGAGGATACTTGGGCATCTGGGGGAATTTTCATAACTGAAGACTTGTGCAGTATCACAACAAATTAAGCGTAATTAAACACTCTGTTCAGTGTCTATTGTTAATTACGGCAGCTAATTTGATGCTTAGTTAGTGTTATGTTCTGAACTATTTCCGAGCACACAGAATTCTTCAGTTAAGACCGCTTGCTTACAGCCCTAAACTTTTTTTTTTTTTTTTCCATTCTCATTTGACAGATTTTAGCTCATTTATTACTTTTGTTAAACGATCAGAAATTCCCTTGCCAAGGCAGTACTTTGAGGTCCTTCACTTTCACCAAGTCAGACACTAAATCATAGGGGACAATTATCAGCAAATGCTCTCCGACAGGCCCTAAGCCTGCTGAGGTAATGCAGCTGACAAACTTTGATGCGCCATGCCCGTGCACATTATGTTCACGTAGTGTGTACATCTGGGCACCCTTTATGGCGATGCAGCAAACAGCCAATCATTTATTCCACTCTAATTAGCACACATGTAAATCCTCACCAATCAAGCCACTCACAGGGTTACCGTTGTGGCAGCCATACAGCAAGCTGGCAGGACATGGGAAGAAAGTACAAGAAGCAACTATTGGGTTTGATTTGAACCTGCCGTCACGCCACGGCAGGTCCCCCCAGTCCTGACTGTAACCAGCTCTCCCCTTCACAACCCATCATCGAGCTACACGAGAAAAAGGTCATCGGGCAGACTGCCGACCGGCCAAGATGCTTTGATTCTTTACAGGCTTTGGGAGCACACCTGAAGCGACACGCGTCTCCGATAGCTTACAGCGCAATAGCTGTCGCGGGCAAAAGTCAGGCGTAGCTTTAAAGCATGCGGCACAGCATGGAGTACACGTTACCTTGCAGAAGCACTGTCCACCTCAATATTTTAGACCCTGTTATGTCGCCAGGAAACTATCTGCCAGGTGTCAGCATCCCTTTGCTTCCTCGCAAGCCCAGGTGCCTCTGTGGTAACTCTTTTATTTTGAAATAAACAGCAAACGCCTTCAAAGGGACAGGTTCAGGCACTCAGAAAAACTACTGACATTGGTTTACATTATGTAACCCCAAAGAATACTGCCTGCTTTGAAATACCTAATGTGGTTAGCTCCCATTTCCTAAAATTGAATCAAGTCGGTACGTAACACCCTGCAGTGCTATTCATTACTAAATTACAAAATGCTCTATTTCAGAACGGCTTAAAAACGTGCACACTCACTGTCAAGGATCCGACAGTCTGCTTAATAACAGTATTCCTCAGAACAGGGAGTATTTCTTTTTAGAATAAAAATCTACCTAAATCTTATACCTTTGTGCTTCCGGGGTTTACTGCAAGAAGAAAAAAAAAAAAACAAAAAAAGAAAACTGCATTTAGCAGAAGGATTTAGTTACACCGATTTACATTTTGATTCAATGGGCTGGAAGGATGGAAAGACATGTTCACTGACTGTATCTTCAAACTTTTTATACTTATCTGTATCTGTACTCACCATTTATCTCCATCTGCATTTCAGTAAACACATTTATACATGGATCTTTTCTATTATGCAAATTACTGAAGCAAGTAGCAATGAGAAGTTTGGCAGCCATTCAGTTTTCAAGCAACTTGTCAATAAAATATCACTACAAGTAATTATTCTTTTAAGGTTATATGGACAACCAGAACAGAAGGACAGAAAGAGAAATTAAACTGTGGTGGCCCTTCCCCAGATAAACTGGAGTAAAGACAGCAGAATGAGAAAAATCTGCTCAGGAGTTAAGTTAGTCATATTTTTCACGAAGTTTAACAAGCAAAAGGAAACTTCAAATTATATTATCTTCCCTACAGTAACACAACACCAGGAGAATAATGCAGTAAAATACTATATGCCTACCAATACCCAATCAAGCATATTTATCTTGTGAAATACTCAGCTTTCATGAACAGAAAAACACTAGGGAGGTGAGGGGACAAATGTCTTCCTCACTTTATGGATGCTCTCATTGTCAATACTGCTTCTCCAGTTAGTCTCCCCTTCCTACAGAGCTACCACCTAGTGAGGAAGAAGGCTGTAGATTTCAGCCTGGCTATGGGCAATTAGGTAGGATGGTTCCTCACAGGTTAACAAGAAATAATTACCTATTTCAGCATAAGGAGAGCACTTTCAAGGAAAAGGGAAATCACCTTATGAGTTTTACTGGCTTATGAATCTGCCTCTGGTGAACGATGGCCCCATTTGAGCCCAGTGAGCAGGGGAGCAACCAGCTCCAGCCTGGCAGGCATGGCAGAGGCAACAGCCCCATGGACCAAGTTGAGATGGAGGGCCACCACCTTGAGCCTAAACTTCCCATAACACCGGCCTCCAGGAATGGCGTAAGGCAAAGGAAGCATTAAATAAGGTCCTGTGGTAACCAACCGCTGAGTATCACACCGCTCCCTACAGGCAAGAACCATCAGCTGCCATCTCCTGTGCCAGTTCCTGGACAAAGTCACAACAGGGCAGGGGCTGCACCAGCCAGCATGTCCAAGGGGAAGGCAGTAACTATGGCACAGTCCTCAAAGCAAAGAGAAAAGAGAAAGGCCAGAGACAGACCACCTAAACCAGCTCCTTGAAAATTCTGTACAGATAAATGAAATAAATACATAATGATCCTATATTCACCTTTTCAAATGTGTCTCTAGAATTTATTTTTGATGCAAGAGTTTTTTCTTTTCTTCATTATCCCAGAATGAAAGAAAAATATC
Source organism: Todiramphus chloris collaris (assembly GCA_025345505.1). NCBI lineage: Eukaryota > Metazoa > Chordata > Aves > Coraciiformes > Alcedinidae > Todiramphus > Todiramphus chloris. Next base: position 910,608 of record JANVCC010000276.1, on the reverse strand, counting down.
CACGTACAATGTAATAAAATTTTGAACACAAGTGCTTACAAGCTGCTCAAAATTTATGAAGTATCCCCTTTCACCGGTTAATAAACAGAGCAATACAGTTAAGTAATCTGATCCGATATTAGAAAAAAATGTGCTTTTTAATTGTTATACAGTTCTCCTTAAACAAACATTTATGTGCAGTTATGTTTTTCTCTTAGTATGTGTCTTTTGATTGGGAAACTAAAACATCTCAGTTGTTTCATTGCCAAAATTGAATTCAGCTGCTTTACATCTCCCAGCTATACAGAAAAATGTTTAAAAATTTGATGTCAGGAGTTTTTATCAAGTGTCAACCACAAGATCCACTTGTTTCACTTCATTACATGCTGGTAGATGGTCTTCAGTTCTCTGACAGCATAATAAGAAAAACAAAACGGTCGTTACATCATCATCAGCTCTCCCAAATTCAATAGCCACACCAGAAAAACAGCAATGCCTCTATGCCATCTGCACATCACTTCACCCACTCAGCTGTCAGCAAGCTGGTGAGCACATGACAATAGTTGGGTCAACATGATTGCCCTGCAGCGTTTCAAAACCTGACCCTTTTGTCACATAGAAGTCAGAGAACATTATTCTAGCAGCACGCACGGCTCTAGCAGGGCCACATGCTCAAAACAGTGTCCCAGCCCTTAAGAAAGCAGAGGACACGAGAAGCCACCCAGAATGGCAGATGATCCTGAGACCATCAAAATACTAAATTAAATACAGTAGACCTGTGTTTTCTTTAGGGGAAAAAATGCTCAGTGAGAATTAATAAAAATTATGAAGGGAACTGACGCAATCACTGTAGGTGGCTATCTCAGCTCATCTCAAATGCAAAGGCAAGGAAAGCTCACCGTAAGCTATAAAAGGCAAAGGCAATCAGGCAAGAAGGGCAAATATGTAGGAACTCTAATTAACGAACAATAAATGCATAAAATAAACTGCCAAAAGATGAAATCAAAGCAGGTACTTTTTTTCTTTTTCTGTTAATGAGACAATACACTGGTCCACAATTAATTTTTGGTAACAGTTTAATTATGACATTGAATAGCTTTTAATATTTTTTTCCCACCCGTTTCTTATGGGAAATTGTAAAGCATCTTGTTAAAGTAACAAAAAAATACATATTTTTTTTGTTCATTTTCTCTTGAAACATGCTTCCATCAGTTTAATGGCACTGAAGACTGATGTACTGTGTAAATTCTTGCCTGTTGAACTTACCTGAACCAACATGTACTACTAGCAGTCACAGCACGGCAACCAGAGTGCCCAAAGAAAAGATCTCATCTGCATTCTACAGTCTGTCTGGTTAAATTAAAGGGAAATTCAGTGGTTTATGACGTCCAGTGAGTAATAAAAATTTTGTGATGGTAACGACATTTTGTGTACTAAAACCTACCTGTCATTTCAACTAGAAACCACTTGCTGTGCTTCCTGGAATGCACAGTAATATTTTAGTATTCTATAGAACAACTGGAGCCCTATCCAACTACCTATCCAAAATATTTAAGCATATAAAACCAAATATTACCTAAAATTCCCATTAAGTAAAAAGATCCAAATGTTAATTTATGTTTTAAAATTCTGCAGTAGAAAATGAATTTATTTTAAATTGACTATTGGTATTTTAAAAAAAAAATTAAAAGTCTGTGTATAATACTTTCTGTAAATATGAGATTATTTGAGATTAAATGCCTCATATTATAGCAAATTGTTCCACCACACACATACCCCAGTTGTTTTACGTGCCAAAAGCAGGAATGTGCCTTAGCCAAACCATTCACTGACAGAAGATGGAGAAATGCATTTGCAAATAAAGCAAAATATATGTCAAATGGACCCACGCAGGCCATCTACTACAGAAGACCAGTGAACATTCCAGAGAATGCGAGTACAGGACTCAGATACCTTAACATAAAGCAATGTTAGCTGTCTCTGAAGAAAAGCACTTTTCTGCCCATCAGGCTCAGGACTGTACTCAAGCTAACATCCCCTCCGTGGATCACCACGGCCAGGTCTAATTCTTCTGCACTCACGCTCGCTGCTGGATAATGGCCAAAGAGAAGGTGGGTGGTTAGATTTGAGGATCTTAACCCTACCTTTACTACCAACACACAGACTCTAGTAAGTCACCGAATGCCCAGCAGAACTCTCCCATGCCACACGTCTTTCTTCAGCGACTAAATATGAAAATGAAAAGGAGTGACAGTCAAAGGCTTGACAAGCTCATGTACCTCTGACTACAGACTCATCCCTCCCCTCTGCTTCCCCTGCTTCCCCTCCCTCCCCCTTTTTTAAAAAAATCTGTCGCCTCTACTTCTCCTGTTTCAACCACTCATGTGATTTCATTGTCTGTTATGGTCATCTCCTTACATACAGCGCCTGTGGGCATTAATTTTATTTAATGTACTATATGCCTGACACTCCACATGGTGTTAATGAGTTGCCAGCTGCCTGTTGTGATACAAGAACTAACCGCAAACCCAGTGTCGCCTCTACTCCTGCACTGGTTCGGTTTTCTATTGTGACACATAAATGTCAACTGGTATGATCAGAAGTAAACAGTCATGACAGACAGGAAAAAAGGAGCTGACAGTTGAAGGTGATGATATCCATTAGGCTTCTACAGCTGCCACCTCCTGGGGAGGCTGCTGAAGGATTTGAAATGTGGTGCAGAGCTCCTGGCTAACATGGCTCTATGACGAAGAATATGCTTACCTTCAAGATACCTGGCCTACCACCTGACCATCTGGCTTATTATCATTCAGATAAATCCACTTATATGCACGGAAAGGAGAAAGCCATGATGGAACATCAGAAGTGCATAAAAAGGGCAGGAACATTAGTCAATCAGGCCAATGATTCCCGAACAGTTGTTAAGGGAGCATGTCATTGCCTTGCTCACTTAACCATGGACATAAAAGAAAAGAGTTTCCCAAAAAGACAGAGTTTAAGATTTCAATTAAATTAAGCTGAATCTTAAGATGTCCATCAAGAGTAGTTAGAAAGATTATATCCAAGTCAATCTTTATTCACGTTTCACTCTTTGTGATAGTAGATTAAACACTTCATTTTCTTGAACAGAGAACTTTTACCTGATAAATGCAGAAGTGAGAAAAATCACTTAGGTTAAATACCAAGCCAGTTTTCTTACCACAACTGGCTCCGCTGGACTTTAAGTTGTGCAAATCAACCAAAGCCTGTGTTTGACGTGTGAGAGGATGATTGAGGAAATTTGAGACCTCCCAGTGAGCACAAACCCCCAGCAGACACCAGTGCCTTTGCTCGCTCTCTCCCCCACACCTCTCCGACACATTCACAAGGATGTCAGGGCAGAACGCACTCCTCAGATGGCACATGTACCTCTAGGCTGTGGCAATTTATGCCAGGGCTAACATAGCTCAACCCAGAAAATTAGAGTTGTAACTGCTTCCATGATCTCCTCCTTCCATCCCCCACACCCAGAGCAATATTTTTCCTTACAAGAAGCTCAGTTAATTGCCTTTATTATACACAGTATTCATTCCTTAGATTTCCATCACCAATAGAGCTATTATAAATTATTTTAGCCATAGTATTCATGCTTTTATCCCAGTATTGATTTTATTTTTTAATGTAAACTTTTAAATTATAATGCCAGAAAAAACAACTACTTATATAGCTACAAAGGCTAAATTAGCAAGACCTGAGAGAAAAATACAGACAGTTGCTGAAGATATTTGATATGAAACACTAAAAGGCAATATTATTTTATATGATATTAAAATGTAAGAAAATGCAAATGTAAAGGTAGTTCCATCTTCCAGTATACAGCAGCAATAAAGAATTAGATTCAAGCTTCATAATTAACTTAATCAGATGGAGCTTTCTTTAACTTCCCAATGGCTTTTCTTCAGCCAGCTAAGCTTTACTCAGCTTGAAGAATACAATTACGAGACACACCAGCAGATACTACCAGAAATGTCTCCCTGTGCTTGCGTTACAGTAAAGCACATACTATTTTACAGGACATCTAGTATTCGGCCATCGTAGTGTGTCAGATACACAGGTGCACATCCCCACGTTTGCTAAGGAAATGTTTTTGTGTCTCCAATACAGGGATGTAGGGAACACCTCCTTTAAACTGCTAAACTAAACAGAATTTAAAGGTGTGCTTAGTCTGGTCTCTGTAAATGTATGCATACATAAATACTGTATGCAGAATGTCTGCATTTGCAATTAGATGAAGGCAATTTCAGTAAAAAATAAACCTTTTATACCGAGGAATTAGAGCAATAGGTTAAATTGTAATTTTTGTCAATGAGTTCATTTTTACTCTATCGATTTGCACACGGTGATGCGATGCACTGATTTGAATCTTATATACAGAAGTGATATTGCATTAATTGAAAAATAATTGGATTCCTCCCACTTTATAACAGATTCCTTTACATTATCAAAGTTTTTTATCTCTGATGAGTTTTGCAAAACTCACAAACCTAAAAGTCACTGGCTTATATCTTAATTCAGATCTGCCGAATACTTCGAGATGAGGAATTCCAAACTAGCAGAATACACAGACTGCAATAAAATCATGAAACAAAAGAAAAAAACGTTAGCATTTTCTTTTCATATACTGTAGCATATTAATTGTTGGTTTTGGTAACGTAGCTTATTAGTTTTGCATAATTTAAGTTTTAATTCATCGTTTAATTTTTAATTAAGTAGTCTCTTTCAAGATGAGCTCTCTGCTCGGATTTTAGTTAGATGCTAAACATGCTATGCATAAAAGCAATGGCAAGAATGTAATATTTAGTTCATATGATTTCTCTGTGATTTCAGACATGAAAGTAACCAGGTTTTCAGAGTAAAAAGTAACAGCTATTGTAAGATGTCATATAAATTTTAAATAATTGAAGCACTCTGAAACGATCTGAAAAATTAGTGGGGCAATTATACAGAGAAGAAGATCCATATAGTTTTTATAGAATTTGCTATGCCTTTCTTTTTGTTTTGGTTGTTTGGTTTTGTTTTGGGAATGTTTTTGTTTTGGTTTGGTTTTTTTGGGAGGGTTCCTCCCCCCCTTAAAATCCAGCAATTTCACTCCAGCAACAAGACTGGATTTTACACGGCTAACTCCCTACAGAACATGATAAACTCTATGTGATTCCAAATATAGGGAAACAGGATAAACCTTGTGGAAGGGGCACATAAAGAGGGAATTTAGGCACAAACACTATTAAAAATTGTAACTAAATAAAATTTGGTAGGGATTCTATGTATGAAACTAGCCCGAAAGCTTATCTGCAGGTATTAAAAATAAAATTAAAAGCCTTGCTTATTTTATACTACCTGTGGCTTGCTGGAAAATTCACTTAATTATAACATTGCAAACTCCATGGATGTGAAGTTTTTAAGAGTTATTGGTCTGATTTTCTTAATACTTACTAAACTAAGAAAAAAATAATAATAATTAAAAAAATCAATCTTGTTTTAAGAACACATCTGTCAATTCACCTGAATGTTGTGAGTGCTCCCAGAATTTCTCAGGCCCACGACAGGCTGCCTTCCAGGTGAAGGAAGGTCAGCATCGACATACCTGAGACACCTAACAGCAAAAATCAAAACTAACCTACTGCATATGCTTTTTGCACACACCAACATAAATATGTAAATACCAGTACAACCCCAAGCAGCATTTTCTTCACAAATGTCTTCAATGTCCTGAGAAAAAACCTACAGTACTGGTTTACACACAGATTTTTATACCAGAACTGCTTCAGTTACCACTAAGGCATCTAAATTTAACTCCATGTAGTACCATCTGTAACATCCAGAAAATATTTCTAGGCAGAAAAGTATCATCCCACTGAGCAAGACACATAAAAATACACATACACCTTTCCTACATGAAGAGAAGAGTCAGCTATTCCAGCTCCAGATTCTTTGGCTTCATGGTTGAGGGAAGGTTGAGTAACCTCCACACTGGAAGTCTCTAAACACTGGAACTTATTTTCCAACCTCCTGTTTCCTAGCTGGATAACCTACAGGGAAATTCAACCTCCGAAAAGAAAAATTCCTTGTGGGACTCACCATATAAACTCCAGTCCCTCCATTTCCCCAGAACTAGTTAACTTTTGAGGGTGTTCCTGCCAGAAAAGCAAGACCTTCCAGCAGCACCCATTGCTGCCAGGCTCCTCTTTCAGTGTCACAGGGAAGAGGAGGTCCTGGAGGCTGCAAACTGAGAAAAATTTCCTCCAGAAATCTGCTGTGAAGTGTCAGAAAATTTTCCAGGCAAGAAAGCAGGAAACAAATCAGAAGTTTGCACTTTCTTAGAATGTTTCATTTTTGGTAAATCCACATTTCCTTAACAAAAATGTTGATAAAAATATTTTTTAACAGCTTACTTGTTTTGTAGGTAGATTTCTGGAGGAAACGAGGAGCAATGAAACCTTGCTTGGTGATCTTGGTCTAGAAGTTGGCCCCCCTTAGGGCTTGAGTTGCTCTGTGTGAACTGGGCAGTAGCCTGTGCTTTTAAATCTGACTACTGGGATCAGTTTCTCTATCTGAAAAAAAGCAGCGTCCAGTGGCTGACCCTGAGGTGCACAATAAAGGTCTGTCAGGGGAGATACACATAAAGATGGGCTATGCACAGCTTAACAGCAGACTACAGTGTGTGTTTGCTCTTGTTCAACAGGAAGCAGCAGGAGGAAGCCCTGTTTTAACAGACCTGGTTTTTGACTACAGATAAATGTGCAAAGAGCAAGAAACTACTGAAATATTGAAATTTAAACTCATCGTGCTGGGTCACCTTCTGCTCTTCTGGGAGTTTGTTGTGATTTTGAGTTTTGGTTTGTTTGGGGTTTGTTTGGTTTTTTGGTTTTTTTTGTTTTGGTTTGGTTTTTTTTTGGTGTTTTTTTTTTCTGGGGTGTTTGGGTTTGGTTTGGTTTTTTTTTTGTGTTGTGGGTTTTTTATAAACAAATAACTAAACTATGAAGACTATGGTCAGCCACAAAAAAAGACCTGACAGAGCTCTGGGTGTTAGTTGTCCCAGTTCAGCTAGTTTCCTATTTAAAACAAGTGTTTCAAAGAAATTCAGAAGAGCTAATTAAGCAGTCTACATAATTTTAAAACATGTTTTCCCATGAGGTAAAGCCTGTGGCAATCCTCACGGAAACCCCAAAACCCAGCTTTAAAGCAAGCAGCTGAAAATATCTAGTAGGAACAATGGAAGACTCAGTTTGAGACCCAGTGGTATCAGTAGGTGGAATTCACTAGGTATCACTTCACTTACACCTGATTCAACTTTCTGACAGGAAGATCTGGACAGATCAGCATTTACAGCAAGAAATGGTCACTTATTAAGGGGGTTAAAACATCTAAAGATGAAAATATGAATTATAGTATGAATGAACTCTCCAGTGGTTTCTCATCATCAGGGTACCAGCACTGCAAAAAGAAATAAACTTACTCAGCAGTTCAACACAGAAGAAAAGGTTTTCTTTCCTTAAAGTGCAGCAACATAGCACATCTTCTCTACATGTCCAAAACCTGAATAATTGGGTCACTTGGCCTGTGATAGTAACCTATTTTGCTGTCATATTTATATAAACAAACAATTATTTTTAATAATCATTCATGCTGCTTGACTTACTAATCTTATCAGATAACAGTAGTGCACTCCAGCAATATAAAAGAGCCATGACTAAAATTTATCACTTAGCCTTCAGCTGTATACAGAAGTATGGGAGAGAATGAAGATAAAAGAGATTTCCAAATTCACACGCACCTTCCTGATACTGAAAGCCAAGCAGGAAAGGAGTGAAGCAGTTCCCATTTCCCCACCCACAGACACAAGTGGCAGCAGCCTCTGTTGACAAAAGATGCATCAGAGGCGATACAGGCATTGCTGCAGATCAGTATTCAGGTAGCAGTGATAAGGAGCCACTAAGACAAGGAAGGCAATATATTCGTGGTACAAACTGTTATCTTCCATTACTCATTACGGAACATCCAAATTTACAGCAATTTTGAGTAACAGCACTGTAGATTCCTCAGTCTGCATTAGCCTGTCTGTGCCAAGCATGTACCTGTAACACAGATTCCATGTTTGAACCCGGCACTCTGTTTTGCCTGAATGTGCTGCTAACACATGTCATGGCTTAGGGTCAGGGCAGCCCCTCAGACCTATAACAGACTCTCTCTGTTAACCCCCCTCCCTCCCCAAAGGGGAAGAGGAAAGAAATAAGGGAAAGAGACTTAGCAATTAAAAAGAGGAAACTAGAACAGCTTTAATGAAAGTGAAAATAACAAAAATGGAATATATACAAATACATACAAAACCAGTATTGAACCCAACTATGCCCTCAGTGGCAATTCCATCACCATCACCACTGACGCTGTGGAGCTGGCACTGGGAGTCCCAGACTGGGCCCCGCAGCAGACGGGAGCTGTGTTCAGGAGCTGGATTCTGGTACCGGGTTCAGGAACACACAGCTCTGGATCAAAAGCAGAACAAAGAGAGTACCCCTTGGATGCCAGCCAGTGCAAAAGAAAGAAGCTGGAAGAGCCCTGATCTCCTATTATGTTATACAGATATGCTGTATATGGGCTGGGAACCCTTGTTGGTCAGTTTGGGGTCACCTGTCCTGTCCGCTCCTCCCTGCAGGTGCAGCCTTTCACTTTCTGCACCCCCCCATGTGGTGCACAAGACCCAGCAGTGGCCTTGGTCTGCACACCAACCCTTGGTACTAACTCTACCCATGGGGTGCTGTCACTGCTGGGAGCAGACACTGTCTGTGAGAACAGGCTGCTGACTTCAGACAGTGCAGTGAGTTAGAAGAACTGAGCTGAAAAGTAAAAGCACTGAACAGAGTCAGTCCTGTTCTCACTCAAACCAGGACAACTCAGAAAAAACAGTAAGGATGTGAGAGCTGGCAAACTCAGCCTGAAAGAAAACTGTAATTCTACTAAGAGTGGCATTAGCAAATTCTGACTCTGGCTTCCATTGCACAGAGCGTTCCCTCTGCTGTCAGGAACGGCAAACACGACCAACACACACACACACACACACACTGGAGCCTTTCTTTCCATCAGGGCACTTATCAGGCCTTTTTTTCTTCCTCCCCAGGCACCTATCTCCACAAAACTTTCAGGAACAGGGGCCATAACCTGAGGTGCTATAATAAGGTGTAAATCACGCCTCAAAGACAGATCGATCAAAGTAGGGGAAGGTAGTAGGTTGTTCATCTCTCAAGGATTTAAGACATTACCTTCAAATGAAAAAAATAAGCATTTTAAAATTTTGTTTTCCTTTCACCTAAGGCCCTAGCAAACAGTATAAATTTTGAGCAGCCATATCTATTTTTCAGTGGCTAAACTGGCAAATGTTTCTGGGCATTACCATATTTCACAAACTGTGAGGGGTTTTCTGTTGTAGTTTTGGGCCCAGTGAGATTCAGAAAGTACAAAAGGGCACATAAGATGCTGTACATTTTATACCCAGTAAACTCTGATCTGCGATTGATTTATACAGTGTGCTAAGTCTTTATTTCTTTTCCTTTAGCCTGGCAACATAATTTCACTTTGATGGTCAGCCTTTCAATTAATCAAAGTGGACACAGCATTTGCAGCTTCTTTTGAAGTCAGAAAGAATTGTGTGCTCAGGACCTCTTAAAATGAGACCACTTATTTAGGTACTTAAAGATGGCTGTCAACACCTAACTCCAGTCTCCTAAGTTTGAAATTGCTGACTTTAGTAATTTGCCCAAGGAAAGTGAACTTGGGGCACAGAGAGACTACACATAATCTTACCTCTCATGACCAAAAAGTCCTTGGCTCTTAGCTATACGTGCAGACAAATCTCTTTCTCGACTGGTTTGCCAGTACCTGAAACACATTCAAGTACGTAGCAGCAGACCATTTCTAATACACTGCTTTGGTCACAACTGTTTTCTAGGGGATCTTATGTCCAACTGCAATTATGTGATAATGGAATCCAGACATGGATTTACAGAAATCAGAACAACGCAGCAAACTTACAAGGAATTTCTCTGTGTCTGACGGCTCAGATGAATTCCATCCAGGTCTGCTAAGGGCTGCCTGGACCGTGCTTAATGTCAATGACCAGAGGTAGACAGCCTGGTAGAGGAAGCACTGGCTGACATGGCAGCCCAGCAGACAGGCAAGCAGCACTCTTTCTTTGTGGCAGGGAGCGTTATGCATTCAGAAGAACACATCTCACAAACTAGTAAGTGCTAGAGCATTAATAAAGACTGGAAAAAATGAATTAGCGGCTGGGTGGAGCTGATACACCTTCCACTACAATGTCTTTTTTCCTTCAGTTTTGTGTCAAACAGCTTGTCTGAACTGACATGCCAGTGTAGGTAGCGCAGGTGACAGGAGATGATGTGCTACATGAAGGAAACCACAAAAGTTGACCCCAGGGCCTGTAATGGGCTGGCACCCTGGTCATTAGACCATAGCAAAGCCCCGAGTACCAGATCACAGCTATGGCTGCTATCTGCCCTTCTTAAATCAGAGCTAGCAGAAGCATGCCTGATCAAAAGCTTCGCTTTGCTCTACAGACCTTTTACTAGACGTACATGAACTACAAAGGTCCAGGGAGGAGTTATAGGTGCTGAGAACAGTGATGTGGATTTTACTTGGTAGCTTGTAAGAGATCACAAAGAACTGCAAGCGCTTTTTCCTTCTGTTTAGAAAAATGCATCTTGCTACTTCACTTGTAACACATAATACATTACATCAGAGCACAGCAGGTGAAATACTTGCTTTGTACAGTTTTTATTGCATACTGATTTCAAATGCTCTTTTCCCCATTAGAGACAAATGGAGCTTAATATAAACTCAGTATTTAGTTACCTGCAACCATACGTTGCCGTCCATCTAACGCTAGTCTACCTTTCCTTCAGTAAAGTATTTTGCACGTAATATATATTATCAGACATGATATTTTTAAATACTGCTCCCAAACCCGTTGGCAGACCAGATTCTTGGACCTATTGCCCTTAACACAAACAATACAAAACAAAAATCCCTCAGTAGTTTTCAAAATGAGGAGAAAAGGAAACAACTCAGTGAATACAGAAATGGCAGCACCCACCCATCCCAGAACAAAATCTGGATGACACTATGCTCCAGTATCAGATACAGGTACTAAGCAAAAGCTTCCATACCTGACCTATGCCTCCACCTGTACAACGTAATACTGATACATTCAGAAATTTCCAAAACCCAATGATACCCAGTTTTTCTTCTAGACTTCATATTTTGGGGTTTGGGTTTTTTTTAAAGTTTGGATCAAACTAAAAAGAACACAGGATGTGCTAAAACATTACATTTCATAGATGTTAAATTCTGCTTAAAATACTCAGTTCGTCTCCCTTTCAAGTTTCAGCTTTTGCAACAGCATCTGTAAAGTAAGTTTTCACAATAAACTGGGATTTACAGGTTACTACTGGTTGACAGATGAGGTTCACAAAACTTTATAGATATACTACTCACATCACTAGCAAACAAGCAAAACGTAAAATAAGAACCTCTAAGAGAAGTGATCCATCAACTACAATCTTTAAAAGAAATAGGTATCAACCAGTCATTGTTATAAGACTCTTAACATAAAGAAATTGTGATTTTTAAAACAAATTCTTTAAACGCAGCTAGCTTTCACTTGGAGAATCTGTTCAATGTAACATAGTAGCCTATGAGAGCAGCTAGTCTACCACCCAGCAGTTTATCAGGTCAAAGATGACAACATTTAGCATATCATTCTATAAGGGAGAGAAAAAAAAATACCTTTTCCCCACACAAAATTTGCTTGGAAAACCTGTATGCTACCTCACAAAAAAAACCCACTCATATGCCTAAATAATTTGTAATTCTTCATCACAAACCCTTAACACTAAAAATATATATAATTTTTAAGGAAGAAAAATGCTCAGAAGATAACTAAACTTGTAGAAATACTGCAAAGAATTGTGTCCCTTAACTGTATTCCATGTACTTTCCAGTGAGAAAACAATCTTAAATGATTTAATTTCCTTAATTATGTTGCATCCAGCCTAACAGTGTCTACACTGAGTAGCAGAGATGTGCTGTATCTTAGAGTCCTTTATGGTTTGCTTGCACAGATTGAGAAGATGGTCAAAATATACCACACCTCCCAGTCTTCATGCATGGCTTTCATTCCTGCAGAAAGGAGGTAGATAGAAAGGGGAATCAGAAAACTCTGAACCTTAATACAGAATCAGAAGCAAAGGTTGACCAGGATCACAAAGTGTTTCTCAGCTCACCAAATTAAATGTAGCCTGTGGTAGACTATTCCACTGCCATACTAATATTTGCTGCACTTAAATGCTGTGTTTTACCAAGTGCTCTGAAAGGAAGTCAAAGAGAAGAAACAATACTATGCAAAACACAAGGTAGCCAATAACGCCGTGTAATAGCAGAAGACCTGCTCCAACCAAACACAGCTCACCTTCCCTGCTCGCTGCCATCAGGGAGAACATCCTGCTTAGCACCTCTCACTATTGGGCCAACAGAAAGAAGAGGTCAAACAGCTGTGGCAAATGCAAGGCAGACAAAATTAAAGGTATCCTTAAACACTTCAATGTGGAACAGGTGAGGAGGTGAGTGCTGCCATGGACACTGATGCAGCTACTTAGATGCAAACAACCCATAGAAATATTTGCATCACCTATTCAGTTCTGTGACCTGGGTCATGAGTTGTATTGTACGTGAGCAAATAACTCAGAAATAGAGATTTATAAACAAACTGCTTACTAGTAATCACCTACTCATTTCTGAGAGGCACATTTAACCAGGAACAGACTAGCAGTTCCTTTCACCAAGCATCGGTGCCTCCAGCTTCAACATTTGTTCAGTCTAATGAAATTCCTGAGCATACATAACTTTGTGGTGAATCAATCTGGCTACGACACAGGAAAATAAACTGTTTACACAAACAGTTTTATGTGCACCACAACTAACCTCTCAGTTTGCCATTGCCTGGACCTTAAGTATAGAAAATGCACCGCTGTCTTTGTTTACTCTTTGCTGTTAAACAAACAAATGAGAACTCTAAGAGGGGTAATGTTAAAAATGGTATTAAAAATAGGCATGTAAGGAAACCCAAAGATACTTTTTCACATCATGCACAAGCCAAGGCACACTACTTATATACACATGCAGATTACATGAAGACATATTTTACATCACATTAAAACTAACTTGCCTTTTAAAGAGCAAAAGATTAAAAGAACCACCTAGAGCCCACTTTGTTGATAGATGGAATGTTTTCTATGGTTTTCAAATTTGCTGCCAACAACTTAGTCTTTTTAACAATATTTACTACTTCTAACCCATTTCTCTGTTTGCTTTGCCTTTCCACCACCTCCCTGCTCCCAGCAAAGCCACCTCCTTGGCAGCGTACCGCTTGTCTTCAGGGAGCGGACCTGCTGCTTTGGAAGGCTGAGATCACACAGCATGCAATGTGTGTCCTGCAGAAACTCTCTGCGCTCGTTGATTTTTACTTCTCTTGCGTGCTCTTCTGCTGTCTCTCTTGTAAATACCATTCCCTTTCTCCAAAAGTAGTAATCCTCATTTCTTCTAATAAGCCTAATCAACTAAACTCCAACGCAACTGATCTCTACTTCTGTCAAACTTGAAGGCTGCAAATTCTACTTCAGACCTCAGGAAAAGCTAGAAGTGCCCTAAGCTTATGTGTCTTTTCCAACTGGATCAGCTGGTTGATTAAAAGGCATTACCTCTTCTTACAGACCTAGCCTTTCAATTTTCCACATGGAACTGCTCATCTAAAAATTGTACTCTGGTTTCTTCTCTGCTCCACAGCAGCCACATACCAAATAATGCTGAGAGAAGCTCCATTGCAGAGAAGTATCTAATTATTCGGGTTAAACATTCCCAGGCATGTAAGAAAGTGGTGGAGAAGAAGAAACTAAAGAGAACCTAAAAGAAACGACAGCCCTTGGTATAAAGAAAACTGCATGCCAGGAGTCAAGAGTTAGGATGCAAATTCTCCTTGTATCAATACTCACAGGCAATCACTCACCTTTTTATGGGGAACAATGACCTTTTATGATACAATGGTGACCCAGCTTAGAAAAGTAAATGGAAAAAAGTATGAAAAAAAAGAGACTTTTTATTATTCCTTGCAATCAAAATGTTAAAATTTAAATGATCTAAAAAAGCATCTCTTCATTAAAGAGTTGATGAAAGTGTAGGTCAGTCCTATTATCCTTTTAAATTAATAAAAAATTCCTGATCTTTTAAAATTCAGAAGAATAATGTATATTTAAAATATTCTGTAATTACTGCAAAAGTATTAATTAACAGTTCATGGATGCATAAGTAGTGAGATGAAGGAATAAGCCATCTACTCACTATAAATATAAGCTTAAAAAATCATTTTATAGCATTTTTGTAGCTGTATGATGTTAGGCAGGTCATAACACTAGTACTTTCCTCTGAAAACCTAATAATTATTAACCTTTTTAATTTTTAAGCTGGATATTGACTTTGCAATAAATTGGAGCAAGTTCAATCTTACAGTCAATTCCAAACATGAAAGAGTTTCTCTTCCAGCCACACTGACCATTAGCACTAATTTACAGATATTTTCTTAGGCTTGACTCAAAGAGAAGTCAGAATTATCTTACTGTGAACGATTTGAAGTAACAGCACAATAATTCATATATAAAGCACAGAATTACAGATACATAAAGTCACTAATTTCCCTAGCAAACCATAAAAGGATATTAAAAGTTACTTCAAATTGCATGGGAAAACATTAACATATAACACGATCCTCCTTCCACAGTAAGACCCACAAGTAGAGAGGAAAAGTACAGGATGCAATACTGTTAAATTCAGCCCTTCAGAAAATGTGCTGGCTTTGCGTCTATAGTTTGAGACTGTTTTTGTTAAATGGTTTTTGTTATTATTTTTTTTTTTTTTTTTAAATAGGCTTTATGGTTAGTTTTGACCACTACTAGTTTTGTACATCACCCTCTGCTCCCAGAAATCTCCCTCTTCCCACCACAGGAGTCAGAATCGCAGTTTAGCCAAGAACTGCATGACCAGGCAGGGATCTCCTGCTCCTCCAGCCCATGCTCTCCTCTCCTCTTAGCAATAGTGAGCCAAGACAAATAGTTATGCTGAACCAGCACCATGGGAAGGATTGTATTTTCTCATCCCAGCAATCCAGAGGAAGGAAAAGAGAAAGAAGTGGGAAAAGAGATGTGTTTCCCACATAGTGTATGCTGGAGAAATCAGTCAACACACTGGGGAGAGGGTGGAAGGTCCAGTGGTCCAGGAGAAAAGCACTCAGGGCATGTGAGCTGTGGGGACCTGAGCTGGAAATGAAGGACAGAGTCAACATGGTTGGAATTTGCAGTGTCAGGATTTCATGGGGACAACAGAATGTGGACCAGTTCATTCACCCATAGGTTGGTGAATGAGCTACAGAAAAGTCATTAAGGGATGTGCATGCTCATGTAGGTAGAGGAAGCAAATAGGTGTCCTGCAGGAAACAGGGATATTATAATAATAAACCAGGAAACTTTCTAAAGATCACAACTCAGAACTTCTCTATTTCATAACAGCTTCTCCCAATGGTGCAGAATGTTCCTTCCAGTATCTCTTTAGCAACAGAGAGAATTAATCATGCAGACAGTCATAGCCTTTTTGTGTAACTGCACTCCAGCACAGCATCTACATCATTACCAGAATCTGGGCACAAACTCACATCCCCAGTGCTGTATCAGACTCCCTTTTACTGTGTTCAGAAATTCACACCGCTATAGTTCCATACACAGGAAATTAGGAGTATCAGTTAATGTATATATAAGGTTGATAGTAACTTCCAAATGCAGAAACAACATTGGATTATTTCCTATGTTTTTTACATATATGTATAAAGATAGAAACCTCGCCCAAACAAACCCTGAAGCACTGTCAAGAAAATTACTTCAGGATATCCTTTTTATGTGGACAGCAAACATTGCCTGGTCCAAAAGATCTTTTGTGTCACATAGTGTCACATGTCCATTTAAGTACCTGATAGGATAGTTGTTTGATCTTCTCTGGTATGATCAAAGAAAAAATTAAAGAAAAAAGGGGAAAAAAACATTAAAAAAAAAATTTCAAATTTGAACCACCCCAAATGAGACTAAGTAACATCCCAAGTACCTTCCTTCCTCAGCATTTTTCTAATTATAAGGATAAAATCCTGCTATGGATATTCATCACAAGCATAAAAATAAGTCTTTACAGAAACTTAGTAAATTTGCTGTCTGACAGTTTAATTTTTAACAAACTGTCAGGACTCGGGCATCTAGGGGACTGCCTTCATCAGGAAATAAAACAGAAAAGAGTAAACTCATTAAATTAAGGTCTGCAATGGAGGCACTGCTGAAGAAGCAACAATCTGCTGGAGTCCCTCCACCCATCAGGCTCCTGAGTGTTATCTAAAAACCTTGCTAGTCTCTAAGTGACCAGCCTTGCATTCTGATTGCATGCCATCCAATTTCTACTACTCTAGACCTCGATATAATGCAACTCTTGTGGAATTCCAACCCTCCAACATAACAAAAAATGTCTCCCAGTGCTATGCCATCAGCAGGTTTTCATAACTACAATTTCATTTTGTGTGTCTGTGCAGCAAGGTCAATAATGAAAATATTTAATAAGATCTATCCCAGTATAACCTTCAGAGTAATTTGCCCGCTAGACCTCTCATTACTTTTTTAATACCCTTTCCCAAATCCAAGAGCCTGATTTCTATCAGTTCTTACTAGAACCTTACACTACTTGTTCACTAAAAAGAGACAACTTTTCGCGCTGATCAACTTTTTCCCCATTTTTTAGGCTGTCTGTTCACACCTAACCTTCTTTTTAAGGTGGTTACTCATCCTCGGAGGTCTACAGCACTTTCCTTCTAAGGTTTTTAATCTCATGAGCCAGATGCTTAAGCTGTGCTCTGCAGGCCCTTGTTAACCTTCAAAAAGAACACACACTTCTTTGCATGAAGATTTACTTGCCACAGCAGCCACTGGCAAAAAGCCAAACAAAAAAAGATTGAGAAAAACTCTTATAACAGCTCTAAAATAATTTTAAGAATATTGTTAATCTTGGAAAAACAGTATCCTGTTCTTTCAAAAATAAAAATTAAAACAAAAGAACTTTGTACATAACAAAACAATCTCACAAGAAAACTAACGCATCCTATCATCAAGAGATCCAGTTCTTCAATCAGCTATTCAAATTTTAAAATAATAAAAATGCAGACGTGTACTTGGCTTCTGGTTCAATTTATATCTGAAATTATACTGGGTTTGGAGAATTGTTTGATATGCAAAAGGTTCAATCACACAAACCAAACTGTCAGTGAATGATGGGCTGGCTGCACAGTGCCAGACAGTCAATGAATGATGCAGGTGACTGCATAATGCCAATAGATGATGTCCAGCTTCCTGGTAGCTCTGGCAGATTCCACCTGCTTCCCCTGTAAGGATCTGCATTTATATTTAAGGCATGTTTTTAACCAGTTCAGGAGCTGGATTATAAAAACTTCATCACACTGAATTCAGCTGTATTCTAATACAGAGAAAGTCAGAGGCTCTTGTAAGATGAGGTCGCAGTACCTACAGAAAGCATACATCTGCCATTGTACTCGTGCTGCAAGAGAATACTGGCTTGCTCCAAGTCTTACAATCCTGACACAGAACACAGAAAAGCTGCTTTCTGTTCTTGGCTCCACCACTGGCTTGCTAGATGTCTGCAGACAAATCTCTTCACTGTTCCACACCTTAATTTTTCACTAAGATAAAGAAATACTTTCTTAGATAGACAACTGAAAATCCATGTGTAAGTGTTATGTTATTAGTCTACCTACTGCAAGACGGTCCTTTCTGTGTTCATAGCCATCTCTTCTACAGGTCTCTGGCCTTCACATTAAACATGAGTGCTAGAAGCAGGTAACAGTAGATAACTGACCTCTCCCATATGTCCTGTACAGACAGGCCCTTACCACAGTTGGTAAATATTTAAAAGACTGCAAATTGCTTTGAATATGTTAACAAAAAACCTAACTCAAGCAGTTATGTGCTTTGGCAAAAGTGATTGTTCCAAAATAATCAGAAATACCGAGGCTTACAGTAAGTTATACTTTCCACCATTGCACTCCATCGTATGTAACTGTCCTTATAACCTCCTGCATGAAAACTAATTGCATACCCACTCTTCTCACTGCTCCCCACCCCACAATTAGTGCTGAAAAAGGCTTCTCCATACTAGGAACCCAGTTTTAACCTCAAGCCTGAAGGTACATACCAATTACATGGCCTGCCCTGGGCTGCCAGTCCCATGCTGCTGGATCCCCCTAAATACTTTTGCTTACATTCAGTTTCTGCTTGGCCATAAACCCCAGAACCCCCTGCTGACTCGAGATGTTACCTCCCTTACCAGTGCATTAGGGGTTTGGAAGATCTGTCTTGGCTGCTTGCTGAACTGAACACGATGTGAGCTTGCACTAGTTATCCTACCTATTCCACCCTGTTCAAGAAGAGAAACAAAAAGGTTGAATAGCAGCATGTTCTTTGCAGCATTTGGTACTATTAAAATTGTGTTAATGAGTTAGTTCAGAGATTTGAAGTAGCTGGTTTTAAGCAACAGGGTCCTCACAAGCCTGCAGGAAAAAAAACCCACCTACAACTACAGCCTACATCAGGTTTTTCCAGCTTGCACTTACACTAAGAAAAACTTACAAGAGAGCACTGTGCTTTTTGTTAAAACAGCATGAAATAACTGCAAAGACCAGGAAACAAAGAAACAAACAAGCAAATAAATAAATAAATAAATTGTAGGCACGTGTTTAATAAATTCAAGAAGTCCAAAATGACTCTACATACTTCTTTAAACTGCAGCAGATTCTGCTTGGGCTTAAAGAAATCAAAGTTGTGAACCATATAGAATAAAGGATCTCAGAAAAGATTTTAGCAATAACCACCATAGATGAATGATTTCCCCTACCCAAATATCAAAGGAAAATAGCTGTCAAAAGTGTAAATTAAATCACTTTCAAATTGAACAGAAAATTATTTCCTATTTTCCACAGGTTATGATTTGGAGTGATCTTAAACCTCTGGAAAAGAATTTCCCAATTTTCAAGAATTCTGAAGCCCAATTACAAGTAATTATAGCTTTTCATTTTCAACATGATGAAATAATTTGATTCTTTTTACAAGAGGTCTGGTTTAGCTCAAAATAGACAAGTGCTTCTGCAATGAGTTAGTACACAAAGACAATAAAGATCATTCTCAAAAGAAAATCAGGGATACATGTTGGCTATAAATCATAAATGGAGCATTCAGGCAAAAATAGTTTGTGTGTTCTACAAATGCCACTTATTTCCATTGCACATGAGTGAGATAAAGTAAACAGACCACTGACAGTTTTGGCTTTCAAATACAAAATGGGTAAGATTTGAAAGAAGAAAAAGAAAACGTATGGCATAATCACTACTGTTAGATCTAGTTTTAAAGTATAATTTGGAGCAATAGAGTGCATGAATACAAGCTTTTCTATATTCTCATTACAGAAGAAAAGCAAACTAGGACCATATAGCATTAAATTAAAACTAAATATTATTTTAAGTATCTTGTTCCCACGTCCACTTGTTTCCTCTCCCCCCAAGAATTACCATTTTTCCTTATTCTCTGGGAAAAGAAACTATATTCACTAAATTAGGGATTCCATTTCAGTAATGCTCCTAAAACCTTTCACAGAAAATCTAAAGCTCAACCAGGTCCAAGTCAGTGAAGCACAGTTCATTACCATAAGGCTCAATGTGCTTTGCAAAAGGCCTGTTGTAAGTGAAAACACTGCTAAAATAACAGATACATTTGAATAGAATTATACCCGCATTAATGTGCGTTTGAAGCTAGCTTTTGGGTACATGCAAGACCACCTAGTTCACAGTAAGTGCTGTAGTAAACCTCTACACCTTTAGTTTTTAGGGACACGTGTGAAACCTCCAAGTCACAAGCAAACGATGTACCACACACAGCCAGTAGCAGGAGGAGAAGTTGACATGCACTGTAGCCAGTATCATTTAAATGCATTTACAAAAGAGAAGCAAACCGTAGCCTTCTAAGCAGGGAAGTGTAGTCTACACTGGAGCCAGAAAAATCTTAACACCACAGCTCCTAAACTGCAGCCCAAAATGGGGGAAGCAGGCTTGTCAGACGGGCTCCGATCTCCAGCATCCCTACCTTCTCCTGGTTTGTTTGAAGGTTACCTGTTTACAGAGACACCCAGCAAAAACACGGAACTTCCACGGGTGTGCAAGCCACAGGGTACAATATTGCACAACATAAGTAGAAACCAATATAAAAAAACCCAATAATAATAGTATTGTTTTTTCTAAAAAAAAAAAAAAAACCCACAAAAACCCACCCTATGGCATTTTTCTACCATTAAAAGTGGCAACAGTATTATTAGTTTAATTCTTTTCTGTTTGGCTTAATGCTACCAATTGGTTAACAGTGTGTTACTGTGTTATAAAGTGACTAATGCAAAATCAGAAACTCTTTCTGCAATGTATCAAAGCACCTGGTTACTATTATGTTTTCACAAAGAAAATTAGTAGATTGAGCACTGACATAGTCAATAAACCCAGCTTTTTCTTGTGGTCAGTCTTCTGGAAGTGAAGTAAATCTTCAAAGACTTTTAAAAAAGTGTCAGCCAAAGGCAAAAATCCCAAACAAAACAACACCAAAATAATAAACAAAAAAACCAAAACAATTACTTAACCTCTAACAATAAAGAGGGAAAAAAAAATGTAACTTTTGTTGATAGGCACCACAAAAATGAGAAAATTTCCATTTACAGACACTTGTGAAAGGCTTTTAATGCTATCCCAGCCTTTGGGGGTCATGTGGGAACATTGCAGTTGGACCAACGGCAGATATATGAGGGACAGAACACACCACCCAACAAAAACCAGGCACATCAGCATCAGAAAACTGACATACAGCCCTCATAGTCCCTCAGGCAAAACGGAAAGCCAGGCAGGACTTAGGCATATGATAGAATACTACATAATTCCATAATGTGTTTTATTAGTACATACATCTTTTAATGTCATCCCCCAAAAGAGCAGACAACACATTTCATATTTATATTTGCACAGGCCAGTATGGGTGGTTTTTTTCCCCATGTTTGTCACCTGCTTCAGAGGACCAGATAGGGCACTGTGTTATAGGAGTTACATATCCTTGTCTGTCTTGGAAGGTTAAAACAGCAGGATAATATTTGGCTGAAGGTTAAAGTAGTTTTGTGACTGTACTAGCAAATATTGCCTGCAGACAATGTTGGGGTTTTTCTTTTTGTAATACACAACTATGACATGGAAAAAATTCTAAGCAAAAGGGATTTTGTTGTTGTTGTTGTTCACTTCCTTATTTCCACTACAAGACAGTATTTATTTTTATTAACATTTGCTTCTTGCCAGGCAGCTGATGCAATTAAAACCTGAAGTAGATTTTGAAGTGTGTACTATTTTCTCCAGTGTCTAACAGCCAAGAGTGTGTTCAAGCACCCTTGGGTTATCTCATCTAGAAAGACCCAGTCAATGTGAATTGAAAGTGCAAGTAACAAAACAGGAGGCTTTTGGCCTACATGCAAAACTAAAATTATTCTTAATTAATTATAAGCCAATCAAGAGAAATTATTAATATTAGGATATAAATACATCATGTTTTTAAATATGGCAAGTACTTCTCCCGCACACAAGGCCCTCCATCCACCACGTGACCCTAAGGACAGGCAGCAGATCAGAGGACAGCGGAGGGGTCTGCAAAGATGGGGGTAACAGGAGTGGGATGTGAGCCACAGCAA
The DNA here is from genome assembly GCA_025345505.1 of Todiramphus chloris collaris. NCBI lineage: Eukaryota > Metazoa > Chordata > Aves > Coraciiformes > Alcedinidae > Todiramphus > Todiramphus chloris. The sequence goes on along the minus strand of JANVCC010000276.1, from coordinate 888,669 downwards.
GTCCCATGGCAACGTACACTTGGTCTGCAGGCTGTGAAGTGCCCCAAGGGCCCCCTGTTACACTTTCCCACAGCTGAAAGGTAAACATTACAAACCTTCAGTCCATATGCGTTCAGATCACAAACTAAATACCACAGCCGGTCTGCAGGAGTTCATGCAGTCTTCAAAATTCATTTTGCCAATTGCACTATTTTATCTACATTAAGGAATATTTAGAATACAAACAAATAAAGGGTAATTAGACTCTATTACTTAGCCTGAAGAACTATCAAGATACCTTTTCCACAGAAAAAATATGCCTGCCTCCACTCCGATTTACTTTACCGCTCAGGAGCACTATTAGCTCAGAAGTTTACAAATTCACTATCTTCCCTAGGAAGATTCTGGACACAGCAACCCAATAGACATGAAATCCAACCTTGCATGTAGCAAGGAAAGACACATAGGACAATCTAGGGCCCAGCAGGGCATTGCTCCTATCTCCAGAGAGGATGAAAGGATATCTGTAATGCGTAAGCAACAAGTACAGTCATTCATTAAAGCAACTTGTTTTAGCAACTATAACCATCCCTGCACCAGGCAGGGATGTGAGTGATGGAGAAACTTTAAATGTACTTTGATTTTACAATGATCTGTGCCTTCTACTGACCTACTTTAAGAAGTGGTTTTACATAGTTTTATCTTCACTGAGGAGCAGACATAAATAAATTATCCATCTCAATTTTGTTGGCATTTTGTTGACTTATACCTGAGATGATGAGATTTGTGACGATATTCTCACTGTTCTCCATCATCTCGGGACAAGTGTTCTTCCAGCTCTCTGGGACGTCACATGGAGCACATGGAGGGATCTACTCTGCAGAAAGGTATAAGCGTATCTTCTGGGGAGACATGGTATATTCTGAGTTGTCAGTATATAAATAGTACTCTAATCTAGATGTTCTCTGTTCCAAGTGCAGTCTCTTTAAGTAACTTGTGACTAGCAGCAGCAGGAAAGTCTGTAGGAACAAAATATCCTGAAATGAACCCTGATATAAAGTAGAAGGAATACACCAAGATACAGATAACCACAAAAGTACATTAAAAGTTTAGGAGACATATAATATTCTTTACAGTCAAATTTCGTCTCTCTGAACTGGGTTCACATCTTAGAAAAACCTGAAAAAACGAAGTAAAGATTTGAGACAAATTGATTAGCATTTCTGTGACTGTGCTTTCAGCAAGGGCCACATGCCCAGACTCACACACACATCATTGACTAAGGCTGAGGCATTGGCACTGCACTTAAGCAACCTCTGAAATCCATGTTCAGAAGAAGCCCTCCATTGATTTGTAACTGTTTTTCTTCCACGGGGATCTATGCAAGCACAGCAACTTCTAGCACTGAACATGATTCTGAAAATAAAAATTAATCTGCTGTTGACCAAAATCTTAGAACCAAATTTTCTCCAATGCAGATCAATGACAACGGAATCTCAAGGCTCATTACAATGGCTTTGTAATTAGCCTGCAAAAACCTCTCAGAAACTCTAAGTTGAATATTGTGCATTGAGTTTCCCTTCTGTGAGGCAAATCCCTGAAACGAACAGATTAGTCACAAGGCCCTTAAGGCAGAAAAGTAAGGAAATCTTCTGTTCTCTCCAACTCTAAGCACAAGGGACTTCCAATGAAATTTAAACATTATAAATAGGCAATACTCTATCATACAATTCATAATTAGACAGTGGAACTAACTGCTACAAAATGTCATTAAGGCTGAGGACTTAGCAAGGCTGGAAAAAGGATTAGACATTTATATGGGGTAGCAAAAACATCCAGAGCTCTAATAATTTTCCAAGATCTATTAAATATCACGTTCCAGATTTTAACCCAAACTATAAACAGCCAAAGAATAGGTGGCTTCTTGCATCTTCCTCTGAAACCTCCACTGTTGATCACTGGATGCTAAAATAGGACACATGGGTTAACAAGCCCATCTACCATGGCAATTCACTGGCAGTTTTAAACAAAACAAGCAAGTTGATCCACAGGCTACAGCTCACAGTGGCTAATGATCATGGTGTGTGAACTCACATGAATCCGAGAATAAAGGGGAATGGGAAGCAGCTTCTCATGGCAGCCAAATATATATAAAGTGGATTGCAATGACAACTTTGTCAACACTGCATTAAGAACTAAGCCACAGAGGACCTTTGTTCAATACAAGGAAAAAAAAAAGAAAAAAGAAACAAAACAAGAGTTTCTTTGACTGTTGTGTTATAAACCTATTAAAAATCAAACCAAACTAAACTTCATTAACAGTGGAACATGTATGGATAAAATACAATTGACTTCAGAACTGAGACGACTGTTTAAGTTAAAAAGATTTTTTTCTGCCACCACTTCTTTGCTCTTGCCTTCTTAGTAGGCAACCCTGTCATATCTGTTTCACTTCCCACAATGTGACCTGTCCTTCCTTCTCCATGTCCCAGAGGATACTCTATCTCTAAAATCTTTTCACCTCCCTTACCAGCTTCACAAGAGACAGACTGTGAATGGCCATATCCAGGCTGACACCTCACAGAACAACCAGGTACCTCCTGGGCTGCAGAAAGCAAAACTCAACAGTAGAAGTGAGGTGGGGGAAAAAAAAAAAAAAATTCTAGACATAGTCCAGATAATATAAAGCATCAGTCCACTCTTAAAAAAACACCAGGTCAACAGATTTCAAAAGATGTGCAATTAAAAATGTGCAATACCAAATCCACACACACTAATCTCTGTGTGTTAATAAGCCCATCTGTAAAATACGAAACAAGGTTCTACCAAATGAAAAAACCACCACATTGATAGTTCCTATAAAACACGGGTCAAAAGATTGACTTCCTGTGTAAATATTTGCACTACATACTGTAACATTTCAGCCTCTGCATGCAATTATTAAATATTAAGTAAATAGCCATGGATCATATGTACAAAGGTGAATGCAAAATGCAGCAATATTTAAATTAAGATCAAAAGAAGGAACAGCCCTTTGGTGTTTTGTTTTTCTTTCGAGTATGGTGGATAATAAACATTCAAGAACTTTCCAAGGCCTCAGAGCAGATTGGATCAGTTTCTTTATGTTTCCTTTTCTAATCGTGTCACAGAAGCAACCTATCAAAAGATACAACCTGCAGTTTGGCGCCAAAGAGAAACCTCCCTCTAGTCCTTGAAGACTTTCTCCCCCCAAACACATAAAAAAAACCCAGAAAGAGAATTCTGACGCCTTGCACTGAGTGTTCAAATCGAGAATTTTATGACTCAACTCATGCTCCCCTACATTGAGAGCTCAGACTAATCCAGCAGGTCTGATACAGTAAGTCACCATAAATGTATTTATTATTTACTAATGTATTTATTATTTACTAAAATCTTTGAACTCCACGAGGAAAGGGACTACCTTACCCACTCAACTCACAGTAAGTGCCCCCTGCACTATTTTTTTCCCATCTATTTACTTAACCAACAAAATACAATTTTATAATATAACCTCTATGAACCAAACCAGGAAATTACCTTCACAATCATGAGGGCAAAGAAAATTAATCTGCAACTAAAGAAAATGTATGTAATAAGCTTAACCATATCAGAAAGAAAACTGAAACTAAGATAAGCCACTGAAGGCACTATTTTTTAAAAATAAGCTTTATTTTTGCATTTTTGGGTTGCTGAAGGTACTTGCTTCTGGCTTTCTTGAAGTATTGGCAGGTAAGCCAGAAAGTCAAAAGTCCTTGAATGAACTGGTACAGTGTAAGTAACATTTAGAACCATCTAACTTGCCTTTTTTTTTTAACGTGTGATTAATTTCATGAAATAACGCCAACAATTTTTCATAAACTATAATGCAGTCTAAGAATAGGCCCCTGTATAAATTGAACACAGTAGTCACATATTTTGTGGGTAGATTAAGGATAAAACTGCTAGCTCCATGCTGTGCCAGATGAAAAGGAACTGTTTGAGTACTTTAGAGCATGCATATTTAGTAGGCTATCCAAATTATTTATAAAACTTTGGGGAAAAAAATACTGTTTAAGGAAAATAGTATCATTCAGTGAATAAGGAACAAGAAGAAGAAATCCAGGTTCCATTCTCAGCTTCCAAGAGACTGGGAAAATCACTTCTTCTGTACAGTTTCCATATCTACGCAATGAAGGTAGAATTTACTAACTTGGTAAAACACCTCAGAATTTGTACATGAAACCTCTTGACACGGGAACTGAGTATTATGGTAGAAATGTATGTGCTGACCTGCTGCAAGAATTCAAAATCTTAACAGTATGTGGAGTAGCATGGTATATTTACCATATTTTGTACATGTGAGCAACACACGAGCTCCAGCTCATCACATTTAGGAAAATCCCAAGGGAACAAGTAGGTGAGCTGAATAAGCATGTAGAGACACAGAAGATTCCAGTTGGACAGCAGTTGGACAGCTACAGTTAACACAAAGCAAACCAAGTCTTTACTACCTTCAGCCATCCTTCAGCCATCCAGAAACACCCCAGTCATCAGAGAATGAAGCAGAGTGATATGAGGTAAGTACCAAAGAAAAAGCCTGTAAAATCTGGAAAACAAAATGGGCATTTACCTCAGCATCAGAACATAAATAAGTAGTAATGTTTTAATAAATGATGTAGGCGTAGGGAGCCTCAGCAAGCAGCTCAGCAGTTCCATGTAATACCAGTTTTGAAGTCTTCAGAGAGACTTGTCTACATGTTCTTATAGCACTGTGAAATGCAATTCACAATCCCTTTTGACAGCCTCAATTTAGACATATCCACCTTTCCAGTAGGGACTATACGCTACAAATAACTGTCACAACTTATTGAAGAGCTTAGTTACTTCTAGATAACTAAGAAATCTCTTCATATTGAGCATGTACAAAGAGACCTCCTAAGAGGAACACAAAAGATATACAAAGGAAATTAAGAACAAAGGTTTGTCCTAAAAAATGAAGCTCATTATTAACTTTGCTGAAAGTGTGATTCTGTCTTTCAATGGACCTCAACAGAAAGCCTCATTAACAACTTGCCACTCAGTAACATTTGTATTAATAATGAAAAAATATATTTTGAAAATACTATGCAGCTACAGTCCTGTAGAGATCCAGTAATCAAGTAATACTATTATGGTTAAAACCAGAATTGATATTTCAAGAAAGACTAAATAGAAACCTATCCATATAGTATCAGATTTTACAGTGAAAGAAGCAAGAACAGCTTTTATTTAAACCGTAAAAAAAAAAAAAAAGAAAAAGAAAAAGCTTACGGGGTCATTCCTTACCACCTCTTACTTTTTTCTCTCTTTGAACAGTTGTCCATGGGGCTCTTCATCTGCTTCACAATCTGCCCAGAATATCTTTCTCCTCCTACCAGTTGCCAATTGTTTCTCATCCGCGTGGATAGATGCAGCACTTGTTTAACATCCTTCTGAAGGATGTTACAACACCTGGCCTTTTCCCAGCCAGTCTGGGAAGGAGAGCCATACAAAAGGAGGATGTTTTTTCCATCCAGTATTATCAAGGAGTCTCCATGATATCTTATCTTTGAAAAAAATACTATAAAGCAAACAGAAGTACAACATCAGGAGAACCAAGGGAGTAGAAACAGGAATGGACTGGTCCTCCCATCTTCTAGTGGACAGATGATGAATACAATTACAGCTTTGCCACTTCCGGTACCACCAGGGCATGGTTAGGGCACATGGAAAATGGAAATGGACAGACAGGTAGCCAAGAAGTATCTCTGTAGCCAAAGAGCACTAACAAGTGGACCTGAAGTCCTGCTTGCCAGGTCTCATCTGTGCACCTCCAAGAAGAGTTCATCTGTTTTCTCTGTACACTACATTTGGTGGTTGCAGACAGCCCTCTCTTCTTCAGGCTGAAAACTCCAGCTCCCTCAACTTCTCCTTCCACATCACTCAGGAAGCCTGAGGCCAGCTTGGGATCGACTTGGTGGCCTTCTGCCAGATTCACTATGGTTTATTAAAGTCTTCCTTGTACCGTGGAGCTCAAAATTGGACACAATACTCCAGATGTGATCTCAAATGCCAACTAGAGGGGAAGAATTACTTTCCACAACCTGCAGGGTATGCTTTTGGCAACACAGCCCAGCATGTGAGCAGCCTTCTTTGTTGCAAGGATGCACTGCTGATTTGTGGTCAAGCTGTCCTCAACCAGAAGCACAGGGCCTTTTCCTGCAAAGCTGCCTTCTAGCATGTCAACGCCCAGATGGTCCTGCTGTGTGGGTTTATTCCATCCTAAACGCAGGACTTTGCATTTGCCTTTCTTTGAACTTCATGAGGTTTCTGTCAGCTCACTTGTCTCCCGAGTAGGTCCCGCTCAATAGCAGCCCAGTGCTCCAGCACACTGGCAGCTCCCCTGAAGCTGCCATCCTCCACAGACTTGCTAAGAGCACAGCAAACCTGTCTGCTACATTAACAATGACACAGAGAAACCTAATAAGCACAATAATCTAGAATGGCCACATCCATACCACTGCAGAGAAAGGAACACACAAATGGAACAGGAGCCCAAGAGAACTGGCTACTGATTTATGGTGATTTTTGTACAAAGAAGAACGTATCAGTCCCAAGTATTTGCTGTATCCCCATAAAAGAGCCTAATGTCCATATACCAAACTTGATAGAAGGACTGAATTTACAGTCCTACATATTCACTTAAACTGAAGTCAGCGGTGGTTTAAGTTAATATGATGGATGGTAAACAACTGCAGTTCAGAAGCTGGCATAAGTTTGCTTCTACCAATTTACTGATGGGGGCTGCAAACCTCTTAAAATTGCCAGAGCTTATCTGCCAATACGTCAAGAAAAAAATCACCAGCAAGCTGTTCCTGCAAGAAGCATTTTTTTTAAAGTGAATATCTGTCTGACAAAATGCATGGCTGTTACAGTTCAACAGATTTTGTAACAATTTCTTGCAGATCTTAACCACCTTTGACTGCCTTTGACTTTCAATTTACCTGAATAAGAGAATAACAAGGTATTTTTGCCCTTAATAGGAAATGAACTGAATGTGAATTCTGAATTTTTCTTTTAAAGCATGATACGGCCTTAAGAACAAGTGGAAAGATTTAAGATGTTATGCCTCCAAGAACTCTGTGTTCATACTGAGACAAGAAACATCAGTGTGCTACACAAAATAGATTTTAATGCCAAATCAATCTCACCAAGAGCGATGCAAAGAGACTTGCATGACCAATGCATTTTCTTTGGAATCCTTCCAACAGAGGAAACAAGAGGAAAGTGAAAAAGCCAATTTCTTCCCACAAGATTTTTCCAGCGTTTCCTACAAAACATTTCATTTTCTCCACATGGAAACAAATCCAGACTATGGCATTGCGACAGGTGACAGTCAACTGGAATAGCAGAGAGGGGCCTTTTTTAACACACCAAAGATGAGCTATCAAGCTTAGCGGCTAGAGATTCACTCAAGAGAAATCTTCAAGCCTCCAATCAATACCGCTTGCAAATTCTCTGCTTGATTGACAAGGAGAGCAGGAAGGCAAGGGAGGACAGCCCATAGCCTCAGTCTCCCCAGGGAGGGGAACAGCAGCGCAGTTACACATCTGTAATCGGTCCCTGCGGGGAGAGAGGAAGGAAGGGTGAGGGCCACGGCCTCCTGCTTGCCTGCCTTTCAGCACACAAGAGCTGTCTCCGAGTTTGAAGGCTGACTTGTCTGGGATCCCTACCATCAATGGATAGAACCGGATTCTTTAACCTACCCTCTTGTTCTTCAGAGCAAGCTTTTGCTCTATCTGACCTTCGGGAGGGATCCAAATCTCTTCACTGACTTCATATTATGCCTTTAGCACCTAACTGAAATACTTTGGTTGGGAACCTAAAGAGAACAGCCGTGAATACCTGGCGCTGCTCCTGCAGGAAACTATATTGGGCACCTGGGTGGGGAGGGGAAGACAACAAGACACAGACAAGCAGCAGATCTTTCCAGCAATATGACCAAGAAACAAAAGGATCAACAAATGCAAGATACAGAATTAAAAAACCAAAACTGTGAATGGACCCGGACTCGAGCTAGCAGCCCTTCCAAATCAGAGTGGTGGTGAGTCACCAAAAGGCTTATATTCCTTCAGCCCCCATTCCGGGTACACCTCCCTTTCCTAATTTCTGGTTAAACATCTGCTGCTGCCTGAAATGAACACAGTTTCTGTTCCTGTAAAGCACAAACACTTCTCAGGCTAGGCTATCAGCAACTCGTAACAGGCAGATATCTCAGCACCCGGAAGACTGTAGTTCTGAAGATCTGACAAGGAATAATATCTGAACTTAGGTGGTAATTAAACTGTCTGAGCAACGCTAAGAACAGATACATTATCTTTTAATATCAGAAACGAAGTACTATTAGAGAACACAAAGCACCTCTCCACACAGGAAACATACAAAATGGAGCCTTCTCTTGCTGCTGGGAGCTCAACAGATACTCGTGTGTTTGATCACATATTTGACATCACACTATTGCTCCTACTGACTACTGCCAGCTTTTCTGCACAACTATGCTTCTATCAATTCACAGATCTCCTACGACTTTAAATTCCTTTCAGAAAGAAATTTTCCTATTAGTCATTTATTATATAATGATTCAGGGTAAAATTTCTTCAATGCCATCCTGAGCTTCTAGTCTGGGGAGGTGGCGGGGAAGGAAAAACAAGAGACAGAAAACTGAACAAAGCAGACCCCTGTGCTAATACTGGGCCGGGGGGGAGAGGAGAGGAGAGAGGAACAACAGGGGAAAGAAAAGTTCAAAAAAAGTTCCGAGAAATCCACCAAATTAACAAGTTACATTTTATGTTTTGTGCCTTTAGAGATTCCAGGGGGGAGCTTACAACAAAAATCAAAATCATCTGTAAAACTGCCATTTTCTGTCACATGCAATATTTGCATGATTAGTGAACACAAAGCATTTAAGAGAGAAATTTAGAAAGCTACACAAGAAATACAAATGTACTTGAGAGGAAAAGAAACAAAAGCATTTAATTCTTTGAAATACCCAGTACTGTCATAAAAATAGACTGAAGCTGTAAATGTAACTGATGCTCAAATAGTTTCAGCATTTTATATTACACTATTTGTGTATTTTCTTGCTGCTAATTTAATTCTCAACTGTATCTGAATCAGAGATCACACTTCCGTATCTGCTAAGGCAAGGAGCTTAGCAGTTCCTTTCTGGAACCTTTCTAGATCTATCATAAATCCATACAAACTGACCTAAGGCTTTCTAAAAATCACCATTTCCTGTGTTTTTCTGACTTCACTGTACAGCACGAAGAGCACATCTTCATGGGAAACAGAGAGAACGGACCCTCCTTTCTTCCTGCCAGGATACAGGCACACTTTTGTCTGGGCATTCAGCATCTCACAGCCACTTCTGCTGACCAACTCAATGATTCCATAAACTCCACTGCTATTATTTTTTCATTAGACCACTTACCAACAAACTAATTGTGCAAATTGGAAACATCTTCAGTTTGACAAAATAAATTCTTAGCTACAGGACAACTAACTCGGCCAGAAAAATCTCAGTGCTTTAGAATAATAACTGTGGCCAGAGGAAAATACCTTTGCCTAGAGAACTGTCCACAGATCACTTCCTCCTGCTGCCAACTCTTCTAACTGAACCTTCAGTTCAAAAGAGGTAGACAATCATGGCACAGGTCAAATCCTAATGATGTTGTCTATTTTATACACTACAGCATCTTCCATTTCCTCTACAAAACAAAGCCAGACCCAAAATCTCTGTAAGAACTGACAGAAGCGGAGTATTAAATAGCATGTGGGCAGTAAAGTATACAAATTAGAAAGTGCCAAAACCAACACTCTTTGGGTGAACTTACACAACAACGAGTTCCATGATGGATAGCAGGTCAGATGATCATAGTATTTCCTTCAGCCTTGAGCCTATGAATTTGTGCCTAATTCTGCCTATTTCCATAAACACACTGAATCTTCAGTTAGAAAGTCGCACGTGTTATTTTCCCCCCTCATCCCTAAACAGGAGACAGGTCCATCTGGGAACATGCCAAACTGTTGCCAGTGGAATTACTGTATCATTTACTGCAAAAACTGCAAGTATTCATTTGAGTTAAAAAAAAAAAACAAAACAAAAAACCCATTGCTGATAATTCACAGCCCTGTCTCAGGAGCCATCTTCTACCCAACATCATTTTTTTTCATCTTGAAATTATTATAACCAAAATCAAAATACTGATCTTCCTTTTGAAGTTCTACCTTCTGTTTTACCACCAGTCTCTGCTACTTCTGGTCTTCATTACTCACAGTTGAGTTCCTTAGTTGGTAATTAGTTCTTACTCCCTTTTCCTTCTCTCCTACAGCAGCAGCAGCACCGAAGAGCTATATAATTTAATGATCAAAAATAGCACACGTATACAAACACTACAAAAGGAAATATGTGACTATATTAGCTTTATTCTGAAGTCGGTATCTCTCATTTGAGCCTCCTGCCTTCAATGGGGCAAAGAATCATGTCTTTATATGTGGCTTTGTATCACTTCACAGGAAATTAATTTTGAATAAGATCTTTGGCTACCATCATTAACGCACCTATTTTATACAGGACTAACCCCGGAATTAGTGGGAACAGTCAGCACTGGTACTATGATTCTGAGATGTTGTAATAATTCTCCAGATGCCACTTTGCTATCAGATCCTGCTCAGTGGAAATCTGCATTGTAAGCGTCTCCCAGAGAAAGAACGGGGGTCGCAGGGGGCTGCCTGTTTCATCAAGGGTCTTGAAAGCGTGTGGTTGCTTGTCTGCCGTTACTCCAGAAATCACCTTTTCCTTGTTTTGCTGTAGGAAGTCAACACACACTCTAATAAATGTAGTTAACCTAACAGCCAAAACTCGAGCAGGAAACATAGTTAGCTCAATGTAAGTCATCACTGACAAGCAGAAAACATACAGAAACCCAGGTTTAAAAGAAAACAGCATTAGAGCCCCGAGTTTCATGGAATAACAACCTATGTTTTTCCCTACTAAGCTGAATCTTGTTTTTTGAGTATTGATCCCTGATATGATCAAGAAAAAGGGAAAGAAACCCTTGGGAACAAGTGGAAATAGAGCAAACTATTTATAAAATGATCAAAAATAAACCTTCATGTGTGACCACACAGAGTTTGTTACCTGTGAATACAGAGAGCATCTGTCTGTCTTCCACAAACAATACAAGGATGTAGACGTTACAGAAATACAGTTGCATTTCACCTGGCAGTTTGATGCAGCGCACTTGCACATGACAACACATTGATTTTACTTCTACCTCCATGCAGACATCTACGTAAAGAAATCCATTAGGCAGACAGTTCTCATCTCTATTGACTGACAGAGTGACAATCGAATACTTTTCACCTTCCAAACTGACTGACAGCTAGACACTTAAACAAGCCTTCAAGTTGCAATAATAGTATGAAACACTTTCAATTACCTGAATCAAACAAATCCATGATCCCACTAGTTGAATGTATTTTTCTGTCTGCTGCTATGCCTGGCTTGGTTTACATTGTTATTTGGGCAGTTCAGATCCCTAACAAGAATGCTGCAAACAAACAGCAGCTCGGGGTTTCTAAACAATGAGTTATACCTCAAGTAGACTCACTATATGCATCTTTGTGACCAGAAAAAAAAAAATAAATGCAGGCAGCCTTTTGAATCACGTCCTTTCCAGCCTAGCAAGGAAGCAAATCTTTTAAACTTACCCAAAAAAAAAAAAAAAAAAAAAACCCCAAAAAAATAAAAAGCAAGCATAGGAAACAGCTACATCATTAGGTAAGTGTCTTTCTAATGCTAGTAAATGTTTAATGCCAGCGTGCCTTTAAGAGGTGAACATGCTTTTAGTAAAATGAAATGGTAACAAACACTATTTTAACTTTAGATATGAATACATGAATACTTTGGCCAGTTTTCTAATTCAAATTCCAGGTGTTTGTCTAAGTAATTCAAATGTTAATGAATGAAATACTCTCCAACTAAAATGTGAATTTATTTATGGCATAATAAGGAACAACTGAATTTAACAGAGAAACAGAAATTTAGGAAATTAGATTTTTCAGATACGACAGCTTGTAAGTAATCAAAACCATATATATTTGCATTTTACAATTTCTAGAGTGAATAACTAAGGTTGGAAGTATCTAATGTTCTGTAGACATCAATATGTGTTGCTGCAAGACATTCAGCATGATCAGACTGAAATATCTAAATGAACATGCTTATGAGTTAAACATATACACTGCATAACAGGCAAACAAGTAGGATCAGGGTGCGCTCTAATGTACTGTAATTGGGTTGACAGAAATAAAAGGAAAAGTCAGAGTCCATCAAGAACTGTTCAGTAAAAAACACACAAAAAGCAAAAGATTGTCTTTACAATTGAACAGTTGCATCAAAAATGGTCAAAGCATTTTAAAAGACATAATTTTATGTTCTGAGAAAACAAGAACTGAAAATAAACCACGTTTCCATACATTTCCCTTACAAAAACTGGCTTTTAAGCCATGTTGTGTCTAAGGAGGTTGAGTACAGTTACTAACTTTTTCCCTCCCTCTGTATGCACTGATTGTTTTGTTTGGAAGCCAGGCAGGTAACAGATAATCTTACAAAAACCCAGGGTTGCTTTGCAAGCTCACAGTTTAAATGTACACAACCCTAAGAAATGAAAAAAAATATTTTTTTTTAAATTATTAAATTTTTTTAATTTTTTTGCAAACAACAACCGGATCTTAAAATAAACGATAAAAAAACCCAGCCCCCTAACAAACAAACAACCCCCAGAATCTACCCTCTGAATCTGGCAAACAAATCTATATTAAATCTACAGCATTTGAAATCACATACAGCATTCTGTTGCTATTGTGAAAATAGTACTTTAAAAGATTTTGAAAATAATGTCACAACACCAGCTTTACAGTATTAAAAATTTAAAGGATATGGAAGAACACGTTTTATCAGTTTGTCTCTTAGAAATTAAATAATTAGCAAGAAAGCAATTATTTGAAAATGATAATGTTCTTCTAAGGTTACTGTGCTTAGTGTTTCTCCTTTTTTTTTAATCAGTCAATACGATTTGAAGGCGTCAATATAGAATTTACTGTGCGCACAACATAAAATGAGTCTTTCAGAAGAGACTTGCTGTTGCACACTATACAGCAAATTGATTTTCTGAAAAGGAATGCAGCCTGTACTTAACCTAACAGTGTAACCTTGTTGTACTACATGAAAAGGGATCATGCATATTGATTTCTTTATTACAATTCCTCTTGTGATCAGTAAACATTCGTAAACCCTTCTTCTTGGAAAAAAGTATTTTTCTACTCTGAAATTAGCAAATCTAAGCAGGCTTCAATTTTGAATCCTGAACCTGCCCTTTTAACAAGGAGACAGATGACAGACTATTCTGGGTTTCTCTGCCTGTATTTTAGGGGTGCATTTTGGTTTAAGTTGCAAAAAAGCAAGCAAACCGAATCGATGCCACTGACAAATCACCGGTTTTGCTAAACTTGGAAAGTTTTTCCCAAACAGAAGTTATATTCTTGATGCACATACTCATTCCCCTTTAAAAATAACAGCTTGTGGACAAAAAAGGGCAAAACAGAGAAAAAAAGAGAGAGGCACTATCACGGGGAAAAAAGGAGAGACCTCGTACAGTATCTACCCTGATAAAACTAAACTAGAATAGTAATGGAACACGAATTTTATATTGCTTTCTTTTGAACACAATTAAACTTCAGAGTCTGTTAACATGTAGTTTCTGGAATCGATGTAAGCAATTAAAAAATTTCAACCAAAATGTTTTGTGAGGCGTAATTACTATAAGGTCACTAGATATTATTTGGAGTCAGTTTAGTTTATCACATTACGACATGACAGGACGTGAGGCAAAAATTATAAATTCCTTCCCTAAATCTGTCCTTTTCTGATTTAGATGGATGAAGAATAATTAACTCTTAATTATTCAGATGACTTCAAGGCAGTTTCAGGATTCTGTAAAGAATGCAGTCATTTTAACCAAGGAAAGCAGTCTCCTATCATTTATCAAATCTTGCAACTTGACCAATGATGAATAAAAAAATCTATGTTTACCCATAGCCCTAACTGCTACCTTAGAGGTTGTTAAGCAAGAAAATTTCCTTTAAATTCTACCATATGCAAATTATCAGATGCAATTTGCATTTTAAAGTATTTAACTCTACATATTTATTGGATTTTGAGGCCATGCTGATCATTGATTTATGTGCTTCTGGCAATCATATTTCCATATTTGTATGATTTTGATGACAGTAATAATTCAAATATGCAGAAAGTTGTTCTTTGAACAATATCTTTAATTACGTCCTCAAAGCATCATTGTTTTGCCTGGTGTCCTGACAAAAATGGTTTGAAATGAGAAATGGCATTATGATCCGAAATGCACAGAACTACATTTGTCCTTTGCTGTCTAGTACCGAATGCACAGAAATGACTTTTCATGTTAACCAATCCTCAGCCCTAACCACTCTGCAAAGCCCAGCAACCTTGCACGTAAATACTTTATTAATTCTGACACACTTTCACGACAAATTCAATCACAGTTCATAAGATTTCTGTTCAAAATGCAAAACCTGCCCCATTTACTTTGCCGCTAACTCAGAAAGTTTTGCTGCTACGTTTTTTTATTAGAGTTGTCACAAATTATGTGCACTCTTATGAAAGCTATCAAGAACTGTAATCATTAAAAGATCCACAAATATTTTACCCATTTACTTCTCAAATACAACCATCAACCATGTCTTCTGTCACCGCTATCAGAACAGTTTGTTTTAGTACAAGTTTGGTCACTGGAACACATGTATAAACTTTTTAGAATAATTGTTCACTCATGTACAAATATACAAGAGTAATGCATTAGCCTACACGATGAACTTGTGTTTTAGTTAAGCATTCCTATTTAAACTAATGTTCATTTAAATATTGTGCAAAAGTCAAATATTATCAGAATAATGTAACATTTTACTTTAGCGTAGCATAGATTTACTAGTTTGCTGTTTCCATAAGTAGCGTTCTACATAATAGTCTCTCTGCCTCGTTCAGAGGCAATCTAATATTCAAAATAAAATAAACAACAGACCCTTTTTCAAGTTATATATAATTTAAGAAGACTCTGTTTCTTTTAAAAAATGCATAAGTAGTTCCATAAATAGAGTTGAAATTAACCTAAATTTATCAACATTTTTCCATCTGTAAAACACACAATATTAAATTCTTATGGAATCATTAGGCATACACTTTGCTTACTCAGAATCAAAACATACTGCAGCATCAACGGTTGGTTTTCTCTCTGATTTTTTTTTTTTTTAAAGTATGTGTTACAGAAAGAACCTCCTTTGTGTACTCCATCCTGCCAGATAGGCAACTGCAATAACGAAGGTGTGTAGCAACTCTGATGATTGTTTAAAAAATAAAAACAAAAACAAAGGAGAAATCCTCTACTCTTCTCAACAGTGGCCAGCAAATGCCTCAAAACAATAGTTTTTTTCAGGAAGACTTGAATATTTTATTTATGGCTGTTGAACACAAATTTAGTGCACACTATAACTGCATAAAGCTCTGGTTTATTTTTTTATGAGAGCACCCCAGGCAAACAAACATATAGCGTAGTCCTGATGTCAGCCACCCTAATACACTTGTTACAATTATCTTTTTTTAACTCCCCAGGTGGAAAGAAAGAATTCACAAGTTTGTTTTATCTACTACTTATCTCACTTAAATGTAAGCTTCTCAGATTAGTAAATAAAAGGACATGGGTGTAATTTTGTGTCGTCCTTTAAGAAGACATTTACTGTTTTGTTGACTACTATGGCACACCACCGTACCGAGTAGAAACTCACTTAACTACCAAACTGAATTTTAAAGAGAACTGCACTTTTACTGTGATTCTTGATTCACTGTAACGTAAATACCTTGTCTTGTTCCGAGCAGGCACACTGTTAGTAAAATACATGACATTTGCTGAACAACCTTTAAGGAAATAATTAGATAAAGACGAGCTGCTGTTTTTCAGCCCCTATCAGATTAAAAATGTTTACCTCTTTCCCAGACAGGTATGATGCACTTACTATCAAAATTATGCAAATAAGCTTACCGTTAACTAAATGTGTTAGCAATATCACAAGTTAAATACACAAATCTGCAGGAAGAAAAGAATTTTTTAAAAAATCATTTTTTACTTCTGAAAGGTCCCACGTTTTACCTTTAAATCCTTCTAAAGATCATAAAGATAAACGCCTGTGCAACGTTTGCCTCTATTTATAACACACAAGTGCCGCCGCCGCCGCTGCTGGGGGTGCAGCCGGAGCAGCGTTTTCGCAGGGACCGTGGCACTCTCCGCCAGGCCCTCCCTCCCACACTCCCTAGCGGCAGAGCAAGGGCGGGCACCGCGCACCCGGCCGCTGACCGCCCTGGGGGCCACGCACCGGACTGGCCCGGCCCGGCCCGGCCGCTAACCGGCCTCCGGGGACAGGGCGCGGGCAGCGGCCGCCGGCTCAGGGAAGCCCTTCGGCGAAGGCCGACGGAGGGGCACCGCCGGGTGCCAGCCCGTGTAGCCGTCCCGGGCGTGCGACGGCGGGTCCCCGTTCGCGGGGCCGGGCGCTGCTGCTGCCTGGCGGGCAGGGCCCCGGGGTGCCGGGGAAGAGGGAGGCAGCGCGGGGGCTTCACCCGGCGGCCCCGCTGGCCCTTCCCTGCCGCCGCTCGCTGCGGACCGCCAGCCCCCTGCCCCCGCAGCCGGGCTTTCGGAGGGGACCGCGGCAGGTTCTGCCACTGAAGCTGAGTCTCCAGGTCTCTGCGTTCTGCCACTGAAGCTGAACTTCTCACATCTGTGCGCTCGTCTGCGGCTGTGATCGAATCGTCCAGGACTACGGAGAAGAGCGACAGAACAATTCAGCTGAAATTAAATCCCAGAAAAAAAGGGGGGGGGGGGGGGGAATTATTATGTCCAATTCACTGCAACAAGCAAATCGTTTGTGGAAATACTTCATCTAGGAAGCACACTGCACAAAAACAACAATGAACACGCTTAATAAATCCCTAAATTCTTCCTAAATAATGAGGTAAACAAATTCTGAAGGGGTTTCCAACAAATTTAAATATGTGATTAGACACAAGTTTACACGACTAGAAATAACACATCCTAAGCAAACAGTGTTCAGTATCTTGCAGTCCATTCTCAGAAGCACAACTCTCAACTTACTAATTTTTCTCTCCCTTTTTGTTTGTTTGTTTGTTTGTTTTCCCCTTTGCTTTCCTTTCTATAGGCCAGTGAAATGCTCCAGGGACTTTTATATTGTGCATCCCTTGTCCTGACCATAATTGCCGTCCAGGTACAATCCTTCTCGTGACTGAGATGTCCTAAACACAGCCAGGTGCTCTCCAGGGCAGCTGATATATTTCCAGTGTAAAGACCAAGTACTGGGCATGTCCCAGTTCCACGAACACCGTAGGGGATGGAACTAATGCTGTTTACCTTATTAAATTCTGTGATTCTTGATTAACTTGTTGTATATGCTCTCAAGAAGGGGTCAAATACATTTTCCTCTCAGAGGATGAACTCCTTTAATGCATCATGTGGCTACAATAAAAATCTAAACATACAAGAAAGCTGAAGAGTATTTTCCAAAATACTCCATTTTAGAACTTAAGAATAACCCAGCATTCATTTATTTTCTACTCAACCCAGTATTTAAATGTAAAACTTATTTTGTAAACAGATTAAAATTTGGGCTTAAGACTATGACATTGTAACTAAATGGGTAAATTAAAAGTATTTTAGTTACAGCTAAGGCCTCTCAATATATTTCAGGGATAACAAATGAATCCTTAAATCGATACCATAAAATATACAGAATTTATAAATAATTAAGACATTTGTCTTCATGGTAGAGAATAAAGATATTGTATGTAGTTTAGATATGAAAATGAAATTCCTGTATAAAACTGGTACCATTTTTATCATTTGTAGAGCTCAGTAGCACTGCTTATTAATAATAGATTAAGCAGTTGTAGCCAGCTATATAAATTGGCAGTTGATTGCAAAGGGACCTCAAATTGCAATAGCACAGCATAGCAGTTAATGCAAAAAATGGCCCTTTCATTTGTAAAATAACAAAAATCTGCACCTTAAATTGCTGCGCTCAGCTTGTAGCTATTGTAAGGCAAAAATGAAAGCAATATGATAAAACTAAAGTGATACGGTAGTAGCATTTACCAGCCAATATGAGTACAAATAAAGCCAGTTTCAACACTTCCTTCTCATTGAAAATTAAAGCAAATTATTTGCTAGTTTACATGATGAATTCAGAATCACTCGATCTGAGAAAGTCAAAAGGCACAGCTAATATTTCAGTGTTGTACTGTGAGCTACTTCATACAGTACAAACGAGCAATGTACCTTTGAAAGAATTCCACTCTGCGACCTGCTAATGAGTAGCTTTTCAGAAGCAAGCTGCTTTTCCAGGGGCTTAAAAGAAATTCCTTTGTATTAACTTAGTTGTATGCAAATCAGGTTTAAAAAAAAGAAAGACCTGGATGGGAATTGAGAGTAATGAAACCCTGCAAAGTACCACACAGATGAAACACAAGGGTAAACATACTTTTGTATGTGGTAAAGTCACCCGCTTTATGCTTAACACTGAAAAGGCTTTACTAGAAAACAGCTGCTTCTATAAAAGCTGGAGTCAACTTGGCAAAAGCAAGTGATAAACGGCCAGTTTCCATTTAAAATGCCTAAACCTAGGAACAAAGTGAAAAAGAATGCTGAGACTCTGGAAGTGTCCACTTTTATAAAACTAACATATGGCTTTTCAGCGACTCAGTTCCTTCAGGGTTTGGTTAGTAGAAATATTCTTCTAATCATGCACAATTATAAATACTAGAAAACTGCAACAGATACAAGAGTCTCTTGTATTATAAAACCTTGACTAACAGGGGAAAAAGAAAAAAAAAAAGTAGTATTATAACATTTTTCTGTAGTTTGAAAAAGGTGTACATAGAAAAATAGTGAATAGCGTATGACTAAGCACATGAAATAAGAAAAATGTACAGGTCAACTCATTTATAGTAATTCAACCTTCATCTTCTGATTTACTTACTGTAAAAAATCTATTATAGCCACAATTTGGTAGTGAACTGTAGCCATCTACTGGAATGAGCAGATAAAGCAAATGTTTAAGACAATGTTCCTCCCCGGGAATTTAGCTTGCTTTGCATGCTCTCTAGTATACACCAGAAAAATGAAGAGTTAGATGCTATTAATACTGGAAAAGGAGTATCTCTCCAAGGCAGCGCAGGCTAAACAATGTCAAAAATACACTCACTCATTTGGCAGGCACATTTTTTAAAGACCGCAATACTTTTTCCAATAGCAATGCATAGATTGTTCGCTACAAACGGTGACATTTTATCCGATGATCACTGTATTTACATTTTCAAAGGCATGTAACAGCAAGTGTTTCAAGTGCAACAAAATACTACTTAGTGAATATTTATTTTAAAGCAAGGCAAATTAAATCATTTCAGCGCTTTATGAATTTAGGACAGTGTATTTCATTAATCACAGTCGACATGTAACATAGTACTAATGAGCTAACTTTGTTTTAAAAACAGAAAAAAAAAGAACAGATCAGCCCATGCCAAAGTCTGCTCCTGTTCTGGAACATGAGAGCTTATCCCAGTAGTTAGGGCAGTATTCTGAGTACAGCGACTCTGGCTGCCTCCAACTGTCATGAGGCAAGGAGGTATGTGTTAATAGTCCTAGAGGAATTAATTCAACCTGTGTTCAACTTTTTAAGTACATCTTCTAAGACATCTCAAATTCTACTGAATGTTGAAGGGATAGGAGGGACCTGCACAAAAACCCAAACCATCACGGAGTAAAACCAGCTCCAGAAAGAGATGATAACATTTATTAGACTAGATGATACTATCTGAAGAGTGAGCAAGCTCTCCTCTCAGGATGAGAGGAAGGGCAGAGCTAGAAAATAGGTCTACTTCTTCCAGAGGTATAATTTCATCTATAGCATCACTTCCATGTAACCTCCAAGACCCATCATGGCTGCAATAACCCGACTACTACTAATAGCCTGTTCTCAGAGAGGACACTACTAGTAATGCAGTGATGAGGGACAGTAATTCAGCCCCAAGCTGCATATATCAAGATAC
Organism: Todiramphus chloris collaris; assembly: GCA_025345505.1. NCBI lineage: Eukaryota > Metazoa > Chordata > Aves > Coraciiformes > Alcedinidae > Todiramphus > Todiramphus chloris. The sequence continues at coordinate 868,409 of JANVCC010000276.1, read as the reverse complement.
ATTGTCAGATGTAGAGCTGCTAACAAAATTCTTGAATGGGGAAAGGGGACACCGGTCCCAGTAAGATCCTGTTGTTCCACTCTTACTGCAGTTTTTTGGCCAATTTAATTTCCGTTATGAGGGGACTCACAGGTGACCCTATCTGCACAACTCCCCTCTGTCCTCTAGCTGTTTTGTCCCTACACAAGCAACATCAGAGTCTCTTCCAAGCACTTCAGGTGTCCTAAGGCACTCAGCTCATGTTATTCATAAATGCAGCAGAAACAGGTTTTCTGTTGTGTTTGGGCCCTAAAACAGACATGGGAGATTTCTCAAGATTTAATGTCTGCCTGGAGTAAAATTAGCCCATCAAACTAAGGTACAGTGTTTCATCACCACAAAAGAATGGCAATCCAAAAAGATGGGAAGCATAATGGTCTAAATCTTTAACCTGATGAGTTGCTTCTGGAACAGTTTCCCGAAAACGGTGACAAATGCATCTGGTAAAGGAAGTGGAGGATGCTGATGGCATTCAAAGAGCAACAGCAAATCATTTATATGTACAAACACAATCACACAGCACAGTACACCCTACAAAATGGGAGAGTGACTAGAAAAGCCCTTTGCCATGATTAACCCCTATGCCATGATTAACCCCTAACAGATCTCAGCCTCTGCAGCTCAGAGGAAGCCAGCATAGAACAGTATCAAGCTAAAATATTACACAGAAAAGTCAGCAGAGTTTTGCAGCCAGAAGGATGTTATGGTCTCCTCAACTCTGCTTGAAATTTTGTAAGTACACTGGAACATCTGCTCCAATGTATTTATGGTGAGACTGGCAATGCCACTTGTGAAAATGAACTATTCTTCTCAAAAAAACCTTTATCTGAGCTCTATGACCTTAGAAGATCAGCACTATTCCGTAACTCCAAAAATCACAAATCACTGTCTAATAAAGTGAAATGTAACTAAACAATTTTAAACAGGGTGAACAGCATCTTGGCAAGTCACTTACAAAAGCCAATTACTGAAATTAATTAGTTAAGGTATAAATGGTAAAGGTTCTACTCATCAAATCCAGCCAGACTAAACTCTATACACTGATGGGCTCTCATTGACGAAGACAATTTTTCTGCAGCAAATGGGGAGGAACTTGTATGAACTATCCCACCAGGCAGAATTGGAAGTGAGCAGATGGGGTAGGAACATCTTTAACCAGCACCATTAAGTCTCAAAAACGATAAACATTCTCATACTTCAAAGCATAAACCAACCATGTAGCATACACCAAGCACGTACTGTCAATAGGAATTGGGGGGTGGAGGTGGGGGGGAACAAGAAACAACACAGGAAAACCCAGACCTCCACTCCCTGCTATTTAGGGAAGTTTACTCAGTTACTGCTCAGTACAACTCTTCCTGCAGCTCTCCTGAAAGAGCTGCAACATCAAGACTTGAAGGTGTTTTAGTAGTTACTATCATAAAATTACATGCACTGATTGCTGGATTCAACCCTATGTTGCTGAAACCTATTCTGAATCAGGTGATATAAAATTAAAATCTCTCGTAGTATATGCTCCTATTCAATTAATTGTTAACAAACAACCCAAAAATACTGTTAAAAGCACACACCAAAAAAAAAAATCTCTAAATCAGGTCAATGCAAGGTATATGTTTAAGATAGAGGAATGATAAATAACTGCAGCTCTGCACAGGCATGATGGCTTCCCAGTGTTTTAGATATTATACTACTAGGCAGAATAGCTTTTTCTCTCCTCCCTTCTCCCAAATCACTATCAGCAGTTTTTATAAAAGACATCTCAGTGAGATAACTGGTTATGGAATCAATAAATGATATGACAGTTCATCCAGTCCGTGTAGCACAATGTGGGAAGTAGTGCCCTTCTTGTTAAGGTTCAGTATTAAAAGATATGCTTGAAAAACGAAAGGCTGCTGAACAAACAACATTGAATGTCAAACAATTGACCATTTCTCACGAATTTTCAAAACCTGCTGGAGAAAATAACTGTGTATAGACAGCAATAACATTTAAAATTGCCTTTTTCTTTTACAGGCCATCATAAATTCGGAGGGTGAATACTTGGTGATACCAAAGTCGATCGCACCATGTCCTTTGATAAAACCAAAAACACAGCCAAAGCATTCTGCAGTTTTACCAGCATTTTAAAAACATCTGCTTTTCCTACGTAACTCTGAAAGTTTGACAACTGCTTAAACATAATCAACTGTCATTTTTATGTGTAACACAGGAACCCTTAAAACCTGGGTTTGATTCACTAAATTGCAGTGGATTAAGACATGACAATTACTGCACTCACGGCATCCAGACACCATCCAAAAAGAGAGGATAGGAAGATACAGGGCCACAAGTCTTATGGAAACTACACAGCCATTCCCTGCATAGGGCTCTCCAGTTTTAATGGCCTATTTCACAGAACAGTCTCTTGGAAATAAACTCAACCTGTCACTACCAGGCAGACCAACATGCTGATTATACTGAAATTATGAATCTCTTTCAGAACCGCAATGTTATTCAAATCCTTTCCTCTATCCCCTTCCCGCTCTATAAGGCTCAACAAGCTGGAACAATAATGTGCTGAGAGCTGCGGCAGCGAGGTCGGCTGCACGAGGCTCTATTCATC
>JANVCC010000276.1:810768-860768 GCA_025345505.1 Todiramphus chloris collaris | reverse complement strand
TCTTGACTGTTCCGTATCAATTGTCATACCACTCTGAAACAGAAGAGTCCTTCCACCCGCACCCGCCTTTCCCACTCACTCGCTCTAACTCCAGCCAACTCCATGGCAGACGTCCAGGCCAAGAGAGTCTCGCACAACACACCGCAGGATCCGTGACGGTTGTTTAAAAGATGCCAGGAGCTTTTCTGAATAAAAGTAAATTGCTTCCATTTCAAGTAGTTTTCTTAAATAGTAAAAATAGAGACTGTGCTGAAGGTCAGGTTCGTAATAAAATGATAGATAACTGAACAAAAATTGGCAAGATAATGTAACGCATGTGTTACATTACTCCAGATATTCTTCTAGTATTTTCTTATTAATTTGTTTAAAAGTGTGTGCAAGTTTGGAAAGCTGTTACGTAGGTTCACCTCATTTTTCTTTGCTAAAGTAAACGTAGACGCAACTGTAGGATAGGACCAAGTGGCAAAATGCAGATAGAGAAACTCAGAATATCTGGATCTGGAACAGTTGTTTCACACGTACTTATCTCTGATCTAAACAGACGAACCAAAACCGTATTTTTTGTTTGGACACATCTGCAGGTATGATGTGTGTAATTAATTGTTCATTCAAAAATACAGTTTCATGATGCATTTGATGATTTAGGTATACAACAGTTTTAGTTCTCAGAGCTGACTAAAAATAGTGATTTTAATTTATTCCTGCTGCCTACAATTACCCACAACCATGTATTTTTAAATATTTCCAGCCTATAAAAATTACTAATTTTTGCCACTTGTGTTTATCTGCATTTAGACTTTGATTTGGATAAATTAAGCTCTCAAGTGTTCCTTGCTTTATGAAACTCTGCATGTTGTACACTTCAACACAAATAAATGACTTCTACCATTAGAGGTTTAAATAATGTAATGTATTTCATGCTCAGCCTGAAGCTGGATTCCAATGAAGTTGCTAATGCACGTAATGATTAAGTGTAACTCAAATACTAACTGTGTTGTTGAAAACATGACAGGCAATAATTTGGTCTATTATATTCTGCCATTTAATTGCCTAGTACAGACATTCTCTGACACGTTATGAAGCAATGATTTACAATTATTCAAGCTGCAAAGGTCAGAAAGTGACATTATAATCATCTACACAGAGATCCCTTCTAATGCACAAAAACTAGGTAATACCACACAAAAATAGTTTTACTAGAGTAGCAACTTTCTATTTAAGATTTCCCAAACTGCACGAGTATAAATAATTAATTTACATTACAGTACATTAAGGCATCCTTGAAAATACAATGTTTTTCCTGCTCCTACCAATAAACGTATGAATACGTCTTTTTTGCATGCTAAAAGCAATCTTAAGAGCAGGCTTTCACTAAAAGTAGCCTGACATTAACAGTAATCAGTTAAAAAAAAAAAATCTGAAAATCCAAAAGATTTTTTAGAACACAACAGACAGGAGTACAGCCAATTTTTTAATGCAGCTTGTCAAAGCATATTCTTATCTATAAAGTACGAAGATCTATTAGCCACTATACTCAATATGGTATTTTTCTTTAGACATTCTCAAAGCAACCAGTGTCATTAGAATACTGAACTTTATACAGATTAAGATCTCTGAACTATTCTTAGCATTAACAACAGCAGCTAAAGTGAAGTTATTTCCATGCTTGGGACACTATCACTCTCCTCAAAGCTGGTTTACATGAAGCTTTAAAAAATAACTGAATTTAGCAAAACACTCATTTAGTGGAACATCTTATAACATCTCTAGAATTAATTGGGAAGAGGAGTTTCAAAGCAAATCGAGAACTGAGGAACAGAAAATAAAAAGGATTAATACCTCCATCTACCAAAAGACCAAAACAAAGCACAAAAATCAAAGCGATCACAAAAACCCCCAGGAGAACTACTTCATCAAAATACAGATACAAACAACCTTTTCCACCCCCTCCAAATTCCTTTCTTTATACAAATACTTTTGTTCCTTAAAACACTTGACTGCTGTATATGGAATACTATATATAGAATAAACTTAATAAAGACATTGTTACAAATATCCTTTCAGTTTTTAGGAAGGTAGCAAAAAAGTGTTTATGTGCATGTTTTAATATTACTGAAAAAATTCCTAAAAGTCCAAACCTACCTTATACCCATCTTCCTCAGAAGATTTTTAAGAAGTCATATAGGAGAGGAAAAAAAAGAAAGAAGCAACCACTCTTACTTGAAAATGTAACTGCATGCCAAAAAAATTCTATTTCTGAAAACAAAGGCAAGAAAAAGGCAAAGGAATAGAAGATGCATTTTTAAATCAAATGTTGCCTATAAATTCTGTTCAAAATCTCAAGTGCAGAACAATGCATTTTTCATGTTCTACCTGAGGCATAAAATTTGAAAAGTGCATGATAAGCCTTTTCACTGCATTTCACCAGGCAAATGAAACAAAAATTTTACATGCTGGGCAACCAAGATTTGCTCATATAACCCAGGGTATCAGCCAATTTCAGAGCCAGACTTTCAAAAATTAAATTCAAATATGCAGCAGTTTGCTACCCACAGAAAATAGATACTACCTCTGAAATAATGGGATATATTTTATAGCCATGGGTATGGAAAAGAAAACAATTAACACACATCTGCGATAAGGAAATGAGTAGCAGACGGTTTATTCCAAATGTTAAAACATTAGTGGTGTCCAATTTCTGTGTCATGTAGTTTCTGCTGTGTAGCTGAAGAAAAACAAACACTGAACTTCAATTAAAAAAAAAAAAAAAAAAAAAACCTAAAACAACACAGCAAAATTACTGCCTTTTTCAACAACTAAGTGAATTATACATTGTGTACTTTGTATCATGTAAATACGAGGATCATTCGGTGAATCGAGACACAGCAAACCCTTCCTAAAACAATACCACACGTACAGCTTTTTGTTTTGGTTTTTTTAAGACAAAAATTTCTAGAGAATTTTTGTCTAAAAAAAAATAATAGAAAAGGTGGGATTTTGAGACCACACTACCCCACAATGTTGCACTGACATTTCACCTTTGAAAAGTGCCCAAGCAGATTCAAAAGCTTTTGAAACACAATTTATCCTCACAACTAGCAGAGGGCTTATTACTATGAATCTAAAAGTCAGAGGATAGAATATTAACTACTGTAGAAAAGAAAACATAGTGCAGGACCTTCTGTTTGTGACAAAATTACAGAGTTAATGTTCCTGAAAGATCACTTCACCTTTTAAAGCATGATTTTTAAAAAGGTAAAATTTATAGCAATTAAAGCTAATGAAGAAATGCAGCATGCGCTGCTTATGTTCAGGAACTAATAGGTCCACTGAGCATTTCTAAGATTATTTAGCCATCAATGATAATGAATTGACATTGTCAGTGGTGTTAATGTACCAATGCTCTATAGTGCCACTAATCCGATAGCCAATCCTAGCAATTTTTTTTTTTTTGTTGCTACTTTATTTTTTAACCTACACACTACCCAATCCTTTAAATTAAAATCACAGAAATACAGCACAGACTATTACACTTTTTTCTCCCACATTTAAGGATGGCATATTCATTATTTGGACTATGGTTCATACTGCCCTGGTCATTCCTCCTTCTTCAAATCCTGATCAATTCTTGTATAAAAATGTCTTTTCCAATTACATCAGTGTTAATATATAATACTTAAAATACATTTTTGGTGCACAGCAAGTGAATTGTGATGTTTATTTAAACAGGTATATAAATCAGAGTTTTGTGAGCACAGGGTATTGTGGTGCACGTCTCTTCAGCTCATTGTTTTGCCATATCTAAATAGCACAGCTTCACGTCATACTACACAAAAATGGAAAATGAGTACCTGCTTGGCTACCAGGTATGACATGTCAGCAACACGCAGTAAGAAATCAGCGTAGCAAAGTGACTAACATTCAAGTCCATCATTTAAATCATTCATACATGTTTTGCTCTCTCTCTTGCATACCCATCATGAATTGCAACCGAGAGTTGTATAATTTCAGAGACAGATTCTCAGAACATGCCAATCCTGAAGTGAAGGAATGAGGTTTTGAAAATATGAGGTATTTTAATTCTCTTTTTGCAAAAGATATGGTATTAGTTATTTTGAGGGTTCTTTTACTTTTCCTCTCTCTATGATAACATAGTTAAAGAATATGATGATTTTTCAATTTAAGTTAAAAGAACGAAGAACCACTGTCGTTTGTTGACAACTTCTAAAGAACAGAGCTTAGCCTTAGCTAAACAGTTTTGTGGATCTGCAGTTGTTAACTATCTTCCATGCCAAATTCTTGGCAATTCATATAGCAGAGATAGTAAATAACATTTTTCAGACAATATAAAATAGCCTACTGTGCATAATGTTCATTTTAAACATGCTGCAAAATAAGGAGTAGCACAAGTTATTCTACTACTGATATTCACTGGACTCAAGAATTAGGCTCATACATTTTTATTTCTTGTTTCAAGAAGTCAGCAATTAATTTTCTTAAGTGAGTAAAAATATCCAAAGTATCTCATAATGCTGCATGCAAAATTATTTGAAAAACAGAGAGATGAATCAGGGAAAATCACTCAGCTGCATCTTCAGTTGAAGATTCACTTGTCCTTTAAAATGTGTAACTCACTTTGTCCTGCAGTAGATGGGTATACTAAGGCTAAAAAAAACTCCTCCTGCTGAATATTATCCCCAACATCACACCACACCATTCATGTGTGCACTGCATCATCTAATTGAACCTGTGCTGTTCTACACATTAGCCATAAGCCTGCTATAGCAGGTTACATAGGTTTGAGTAAAATGTTTTTATATGATGCATATATTGGTTAATTTCTCCAGCATAATAACATTAAAATATATTTTTAATCAGAACTAGGGCATTAAAATCCAACTTCGAATGTCCTATGATGTACCATATATGCCATGGCATTTTAAAACCTTTTAAACATTTCTGCTAAATTAATTAGTTTTGCATTAAGGAGTCTCAATGCCTCCTATTAAATGCAACACATTTGAAGGACAATTAAACATTATGAACGATCCTTCTGAGGAAATAACGATTAAGTAAAAAACAAGATTTTTTGGGTAACAAACAAGAACACAAGCATACATAAAAGACTTCAATTTATTTTCCGACTCTTATGCCTGCAATATTTTAGATCCGTTTGTTTGAAAAATCAGTCTTCTGTTTTGTTTTCCTAAAGAATGAAAACCCTAATGGAGTCCAGAAATCTGTTAATGGTACTAAAATTAAAACAGTATAGCAGAAGAAAAAACCCCACACAGTAAAGTCTATATTATATATTTTTTATGTCTTTAAATGGAATTTACAGTTCTCCCTGGCAATGTGAATGAACATCCTATAATTTAGTCAATTTACAGATTACAGGTTCAAATTGACCTTGTAGCCCATAAAATTGCTCATCTTCAGTGCAGGATTAGAAGTGGGAAAAGAATGTCATAACTGTATTTAAGGAATTTACCATAACAATGGAAAGGAGGATATGCATGCATAATTTTAGCCACTCTTGCTCACATCACAGTTTTCAATTCTGAAACAATGCATATCCTGCACTCTTCTCCTGGTTAACCATGGTGGCGACTGTTTCAATTTACTCACCCACAGACATGACACTTGTATTCCCTCATCCCAAGGTGCCTCTTGACATGGTTTCTGGCATCTCCAAGCTGAGCTGTTGCAAAGTGGCATATCTTGCACTTGAACGGCTTTGATCCTAAGTAAAATTTAGCATAAGATATGAGCTGAATTAGAATAATGTATCACCCACGGTTAAAGAAATAAAAAATCCTGGGGGAAAAAAATAACCTTTAAAAAAACCTATCCCGCATTTAACCTGCTCGAGATTTTTGCCTAAAAAAAAAAGTATCTCATATGTAAATGTATAACTCCTAGGACACAGTATATACTATATGTTACTTATTAAAGGTTCCTTAAGTTCAACATCACAGAAACTACTTACTTAACATTTAATAATAATTCACCCTTTTTTAATTATTATTGAAAAACCCCATAAAATAGTAAAAGGAAAAGACAATACGCTAAGTAGATAACCTTTCAGCAAGATGGCTGAAGTTATTTTACACCTTTCCCCACTTCCAAATGTTGAAACTGAGGTAAGGGTCTTAAAGTGGCTTGATACTGGTGTAAACTGCAAAATGTACTTGTTTTTTAAGCAAAAATGTTTAAAGTAATTTTACAAGTCTTCCGACTTTGAATAGATTTCACATTAGCATTGGTATTTCAGATTTGTTCTGTCACACACAGAAAATGATTCATCACCTAGCTATTGTAATGACATGCAATGTATGAATATACAGTGGATAAAATATTATGCCTTTATGACTGTTTTATGATCAAGAATTTATGATTATTCCACAAACCAGAAGTATTGACATTTTGGCTATTATTTATTTCAAGAACAAACTTTAATATTAAATGTCTACTGCAGACCAAAGAACACTGAAATTATTTTTCCAAGGATGAAGCACCAGCCTATTTCTTGTATCACATCTGTTCAGAAAAAAAAAAAGTCAAATTATTTGTCTATCTTAATTAACAGTGTTCCTCTCTCAAGGATGGAAAAAGTATTATATTTTTTTTAACCGAAATAGTTCATTTGGGCAGACGTTATTATGCAACAACAGCATTCTAAAGCATGCTGTAGCACTTTCCAATTTTCTGACCACTAAATCCTTAAATCAATAAATCAAAATCATAGAATTGCAGTTAAAAATAAGTAGAATATGGTCACAGAGTCTCCATATTATGTTTAGTAGATGTTTTGTGAAGTAATTCTTCCAATATAGTTAAGCATAATATGAAATATGTGATCTTTAATAAATATACATAAAGAGCTCTGATAAGAAAAATGTTGCACTATATCATACTTGATCAATGAACCTTTTTGCTTTGCCCTTGAAAACAGAATATCCTCCAAGAATCCATTGGTGAAATTGAGGATCTTAGTAAAAATTTTTAGAGTCTTAAATTTCAATTTAATTCCAAAAAGCTGACAAAAAATGAAGCATTTAATTTTAATCTTTAACTGAAATAAAAAAGTCAACAGTACTAAGCACAGGCAGACAAGGTTGAATATTTCACAGTTCAATGACAATGAAGCCAGATCTCTTAATACTTTTATTTCTACTGTTGGAAGTAGATGTAAAATATATTTAGCACCTGAATGATTATATCTAGTCAGCTTTATATGTTTAAATATCAAAAGCAGAATGTGATTGCAGCTAGCAGCAATCACATTCTATCAATCACATTGAAAAACCCCAGTTTATGTAAATGATCCTGATAAAACTAAATTAATCATTAATTTAGTGACATTTCAAATCAACACTTCATTCTGACTCAAGAAAATAAAAAAAAAAACAAAAAAACACCCAACCCAAAAACCTATCTTTGCATTAAACAGAAGAGTATTAAAAGTTGATTTTTTAAGATGATCTTGAAGATTAATTGAACAATTAAGAACATCAAGGCCACGGTTGGAGAGGATTTTTTAAGATCGATTGGTGTTTATACTGCTCTTTTTTAGTCATAGAATTAAAATACCAGGTGGATTCAATCCTGTGTTCCCTTAGTTTCTCTCCTACTGATTAAATTGTAAATTCGTTCCTCATTCTGTTACTGCAGGTGTCCCGCAGGGCTTCCATACAAGACCTTTGCTGTTTTCCATTTACATGACTCCTTTGTGAAGAACTCAAGTTCAGACCAGTTGTCGCTACAGTGTGCTGACAATACAGAAACATATTATTCTCTTGACTGCTCTCATCCAAAAATCACTGAGGCCTTGACGTTTTTTTATTTATTTCTCAGATCCAGAGCTGAATATCTGTTAACACTTCCATTTAAACTCCATGAAAATGTAAGTGCTGGCAGGCTCCAATCAGTTCTTACCACCTGCAACAAAAGCAACGCATCTCCCTTTTAGGTTGCTGGTGCCAAATTTGTTCCAGTATGTTTTTGGATGGAACAACCCAAAATGTTATGCTTAAGATGAAGACATTAGACTGAGAGTTACACTAATGGGGGGAAAAAAAAAAAAAATCTGTATTTGCCATAAGGCTACCTGAAATAATGTTGAAGCAATTACCATTTCTTAATCTTACTTTTATTATCACAGTCTTTAATAGTTCTCATATGCTGTGTTAAATGTGATACTATTGGATTCACACTTGGCTTTTAGATCACAGGAAAATGAGGAAAATACTTTCAATAAGCATCTTTCCAACCAAATGATTTAACAAAAACAAAACAAGGAAAAAACTTCACAGAATTACTTTAGCCACAAGTTATGGCATGGAAACAAAGCGTACATTTTCTGATGGCAGCAGTAAACAATAAGGCTCTTAACAAGAGAATTGGGGAAAAATAAAATCAAATTGAAAATAGACTCAATTTAAGAGTTCAGGTCAGACAGACACAAACCATGCTACTGTTTTACACAAAAGACTGGAGTACATAGTTCTTATTTTGCATTAGGACCATAACAGACCCAAAACTATAAGAAAAATTCATTGCCTCAGCTTTAAGCCAACCAAAGGCAACATCACAGAATCACAGAATGGTAGGGGTTGGAAGGGACCTCTGGAGATCATGGAGTCCAATACCTCTGCCAACACAAGAACACCCAGGGCAGGCCACACAGGAACAGACCCAGGTGGGTCTTGAAAGTCTCTGGAGAAGGAGACTCCACAACCTCTCTGGGCAGCTTGTTCCAGGCTCTGTCACCCTCACAGTGAAGAAGTTTTTCCTCATGTTGAGGTGGAACTTCCTGTGTTTCACCTTGCTACCATTGCCTCTCATCCTATCACAGGGCACAACTGAAAAGAGACTGGCCCCTTCTACTTGACACCCACCCTTCAGAGATTTGTAAACATCAATAAGATCCCCAACATTTACATCATCCGCACATAGCTGTGGCCCTAGCTCAGGCCCAGTGCAAAGTGACCACAGCTACGTGAAATATCATCATACCATTTCCTCCTGTGCTTAGGAAATGGGGAGTAAGATACCACACATTGAGCAAAACTTCCATTAGCTGAGAAATCTGATGAGAAATGAAACAAAGATGATGTGCTTGCAGGTGATTTTTCCTCAGATGCTGATTGTTAATTAAGTTTATGGGACCTCCATCAACTGCGAACTAAAAAGTCTTCCACCTCTACTACTCCTTTTATTTTTCTTTACACTTCCTCATTTTCACTTGTCAACGTGTGATGGACTTACTTGTTATCTCCTCTCTAGCAAAGCTTCCCTTTCATTTGCAATGTGAAAATCTCCTACATTATTTAACAGCATTTAGAAACATTATTTTTCTATTAATGGAAATTATTAGTTGGACCTTTCTAAAACTTTCCCTTCCCCCCATCCCCACCCCTAACGATCATCAATTAGTCAATAAAGGAAAAAAGGGAAGGTGTTGGATATGGTTACACATCACGCATCTATAAACATATATATGCACATCTGGATGATGAAGAAATATTTTTTAAAAGCATATAATCAGAAGAAGTAATGGGGAAATATGAAGCTCTGCTTCTGTGATGTATCTGGTGTTACCCTGGAAAAGACAAGAAGCTTGAAATATGGCACTTTGCCTCGCCAGTGTTATAAGCCAGTGTATATACAGTTGGTGGAGTAGGTCAGTTCCTTCTTCCACCAGCCCAAATAATCCAAAATATTTGTTTCTTATTCAACTGCATCCCTTGTGATACAGATTGGAAGAAAAGGTTCTATAAGGCACAAAGGGAATCACAAATACGAAAATATAGATTGGAAGAGAAAGTCTTCTTCCCATTAACTATTAATAAAAGTTTCCACATTACTATTTATGTGAATAAGCAAAGCATAAGAAAAGCATTTTGTTTAAAGGTGCCATGAGAAAGAGGGCAGCTAAAACTCTGTTCTGTAACCCTTCTACTCCTCCTGCACGTGCACCACCGAAAAATGACTTGCAAAATGAAATGTATTCTTTTACTGCTTTGCATATTTAGGGCCATCCAAAAGCACAATAAAAATATACTTCATGATAAGACCTACACACAAGATGTTAAAAAGTACACTAACTTTTACTAAATGTTACAATCAATGATGTAACTTATGTAAGTAGGGCTGCTTTGTCATATATTGATAGTTACCTCACTTTCACATCCACATTAACTTGATTTTAAACACAATTAATACATATAGTCAAGGAAGACTAATGGACTACATTCTGCACTTAACCTGGTGGACATTTTCAAATGGCACAAGTGACCAGTGCAAACCTATTTTGCATTGTAAACGACTAAATAAATCTTAATGGATTAAGAATGATCAGCTATCAACACACAAGGGAAATTAAGTGCTGAAATGCCTACATTGATTATTTTAAATTATTAGCCTTACTCTGTTCTTGAATTTGTATGCTTTTAGTGAGCTTTAACACATTTACAAGACTTATTGACTATAATTACAAGAGAATTCAAGTAATGGACACATCAATTATAAGCAACATGTCTTGACCAGACAGTTGCATAAAGAATTCTAAAGAGAGCTCCATTAGCATCCTCCCCCTTAGTTTTATTCAGTTTTATCTGCCATAAGAGGGCATATTAAGGGCTTATACAGCTGTTCTGGCCATGTGAACATGAGCATCCCTCTAAAGACTTTGCACTGCATTCAAAGTTGGATATCAGCTGAAGCAATACAGATAACTACGTTATTGGCAGGGTAGGAGCAATGCTGAAAGTATTAAGTACGTGAGTTATTGGTATACATGAATACTGCAGTTATAATAAACTACTTTGAAAGGTTTGAAATACAATGTCCATGTTCCCCAAGATTAATTTTAAACTTTGTTGTCAAGTCATGCCCTTGCCTTTTCATAAAAAAAACCTTACAAAACTATTTCAGGATTATGCCAGGAATTACCGTTCTTTCTTGTTTCTTTTTTTCCTACCTTTTTGTTCTCTTCCTTGTAACCATGCACTAAGTTTCAAATACTGCATGAATTTAAACTATAGCTTCCATAATAAGCCATTATTTAAAAGTACAGTAAAATAAACCTTACAGTTTTAATGAAAATATGTTCATTGAAATGTGAATTTATTATTCAAATCCACTCATAAATTCAGCCATGGAGACACCACTTGTCTAAGCAGAGCTCAGTGATTTAGAAAAGCTGTCTATTTAAAATAAAGAATGTATGGCAGGTTTATAGAAACATCGCAGTGAATTTTTACATAAATTTAGAACTGCAGCTTATGCATTTTTCTGCAAAAATGTTTTTAAATTTTCCACTTAAAATTAAACATAAAAATGAATTGAAAGTGTGATCAGCACAGAACCTAAATCAGACGCTACATCCCTGTGCATCACATCAGCATTACACACTCCCTTCCAAAAAAGGCTGACCCATTCCAATTCCCATAACTTATTTCTACAAAAATCTCCTGCTGCTTCTTATTGGTATTTATTTAGGAATGATGTAATATCAAATATCTATCCTGAACCATTATGTCATGCTAAAAGTGTAACTGAATTGAAATGAAATAAACAATTTGGGTATTAAACAACTGCAAGGAAGAGGAAGTTCGAAAGAACAGCTAATTGTTCTCTCAAACCACCACGGCTTCATTATAGAAATTCAAGAACCAATTAATGGTTACAATTTGGATTAAAGGGAAGGAAATCTCTCTATATGAAACAAAAAGCAGTGACTGTGCTTACATTTTCTGCCCTTTGATCACTGTAGTATTTTCATACCCCTTTAGGTAATATTTAATTTCATTGGAGGCTCATCAGGCAATATGAAGGCCAGTTCTTAAGAAATGTTAAAGAGATTAGCAAGCAGAAAAAGACCCATTTACTCTGTTTGAAAGAAACCACTTGCAAAGAGAGCGTTTCCATACCTGTATGGGTACGGATGTGAGCTAGGAAGGCCATGGAATTGCTACTTCTACACATCTTCCCACAATACTTGCAGACGTTGCCTTGGTTCTCTTCCCTCTCCCTGTTTATTTGCTCAGTGTCTTCCACAATGTACTTATTCACTTCCCGCAACAGCTCTTCATGTTGCTCTTTGATGTGGAGAAACAAGCTCTGCTCTGAATCGAAGGGCTCGGTGCACTTCACACACTTGAAGGTAGCACCTCCTTCGGGCAGCTCCTCCACGCTTGCCTGCTCATTTCGCATGTGCCCGGCACTGGCCAAGTGCTGGTGAAGGTTGCTCTCTGTGTAAAATGATTTTCCACAGAGTAAACAATGAAAATGCTTTTCTTTTGAAGGATGTTTCATGGCTATGTGAACATTTAGTCCGCTCAAACCATCTGCTAGAAAACCACAGTCATCGCAGCGAATACGTGTCGATTCCCCAAGGGAAATTCCCTCTGACTTCTTCTTTTTCCCACCACTTGGTGAAGGCTCTGCTTTCACAGCGAGACCACTAGCTTTGCCTCCACCTGGCATCTGTCCTTCAGCAGAATGGTCAGTGCCCTCCCCATCTTGATGGCTTTTTAACTTCACTATTGAAGAATCAAACTTGCCAGAATTTTGCATTGCCTTTCCTTTATCATCAGTACTGATAACTGTTCCTAAAGGCTCATTACTACTTTCTTGCATGCCCTCAGCTGTTGAGCCATCTGCCTCCCAAACATTATTATTTATAGTTACTTCTGCTTCACGTTGTGCTTCCATAAGGGCTTCTTCCGCCTCCCCAGTAGGATCCTCTTTGAAACTTCTGTCACCCTCTAAACTATGTATATTTTGTACCATTTCTCCAACGTTTCCAGCAAAATTTGATTGCTCTACTGCACTACTTGTTTCTGGAAGAGTTAGTGTAAGCGGGCTATTTTTTTCCAGCGATAGTTTTTTGAGAATGTCCGTGTTTCCACATTCTACTTCAGGGTTTTGTCTATTTGCTTCCAAGCTTTCCTTGTCTTTTCCTGAATTCAGGTTTGTGCTGCTTGTTCTATTTTCATTTTCCACAGTGCAATCATCATCTGAGTTGAGCAGCTCCTGACCATGCATACTTTTCTGCAACTCACAAGTACCTGTTTCTTTAATTGATACTTCCTTGTTAATTTTAACAGCTTTGTATTTCTGAGGAGTTTGCTGAAGTCCTTCACAAAAAAGGCTCTCACCTCCATTTTTAGGCTCCCCTTCAAGTTCACCTTCTCCTGCACTTTGGGAACTGCCACCTTTAGGCATTCCTAGAGATGCATCTTCATCTAAGACAATACATTCAGTTACACTTTTATTCATATGATCACCTTCTGCTGAGTCACTGGCGCATTTTGTTTCACCTAAACCAATTTTCAGTTCTCCTGCACTGTGATGGGGCTCCTCTTGAGACAGAGCAGCACCTTCCTTACTGGTATTTGCTGTGTTTGATTCCTCCCCGGAAGAAGAATAAACATAAGATTCTCTTCTAGCTTTATGTTTCTCTGTTGCCGCATGCCTAATCATCTCCCTGCGAGTAACAGCGTAGTAGTCACAAGCCATGCAGTAGTATTCAAATTGTTTTGTATGTTTTCGCTTCACATGCAGCTCTAAAGAAGAAGAAGAATGAGCAGTGAAGCTGCAGTGTACACACTTGTTGTCATTTGCACCCGTTGCTCTTCTCTGGAAGCCTGTGTCACCATCCTGAGTAACCCTCGCTGGTTCCAGAAATATACATTGGTCCGTATTTAATGGATTTCTAGTATGCTCCAAATCTGATGGCCTGTTGGCATTTACAACCTTTAGTTCAGCATCTCCTTGCTCAACTTCCTGATTGTCTAAGACGGAACTTTCCAAATCTGGTGACTGGCTACCATCTTCAACGCGTTCACACAAGGCAGACGTGGGGCTGTTAACCTTCTTGCTCATGGGTTCAAAATTACCTCCTTCAGGGCTAATGACAATCTCCGAGTTCTGTTTTCCACGTCGTTCTATTTCAGCACGACTTTTGTGTTTTTTGGTTGCGCAGTGGCGTTCCATATCTCCTTTGGTTACAGTGTAATAATTGCACACCTTACACAAATAGCTGTACTGGTGACTGTGCTTTCGTCGGATATGAACAGTCAAATTTGTAACACTGGAGGCCAAAAGACCACAATGGGTACAAGTCCTAGAAATAGTGCCTTTGGGTTTCCCTCTTTTGGGTGCATTAGCTAAAACCAATTCATTTTCACCAATTCTTTGATCAAGTGGAATGAATTCTTTACTTCTCGATATATTTTCCACAGAAGAGGATGAAACATGTATAATTTCTTTATCCAACTCCATATTCCCACTCCCAGAAATGGAAGGATCCACCACTGTTCTAATACCACCAACACCAACACAGACCTTTGCAATACATTCTTCAAACCGAAGTCCAATATTATTTTTCCTGGCATTTTCAAGGTGTTTGCTTCTTTTGATATGCTTCTCCATTCCTTCCTTACTCAGTGAGTAGAGATTACAGGCTTTGCAAAGGAAGTGATACTCTTGTGCGTGTCGGAGTTTTATGTGCCTTGTAAGAACCGTGGATGATCTTGTCTTATAAAAACATTTTTTACATTGAAATTGGGTTTTATTCAGAACAGAATGCTTTAATTCATTTCTATGATTTATGAAGGAGTCTGGAGATTTTGCTTTCATTGATGCTTGCATTTCCTTTGCAAGATTTTGACTATTGTTCGCTACTGAGTCAGCAGAAATTACGGCTTGCAAGGTCTGATCACTGCTACTCAAAGCAGTACCTTGCTGAAATAATGAACCATCATGTTTCTCATTTTTTTGATGCTTTATCAGCTCTTCTTCTGTTTCAAAAAAAAGAATGCAAGTTGGACAGCCATGGGACATATGATGCACTTCACTCATATGGCTCTGAAGGCTGATCACATTCAAACTGGTAAATGAACAGAGCTGACAATTAAAGCTGCAGTCACCCATCTGGTGTTTACTGTCCTGACAGTGTTGCTTCATGTCTTCCCTGACTCCAGAGGAATAACTACACATCTGACAATGGAACTGGATTCTTTTTGTATGAACCTCTGCGACATGGATTTCCAAACTTTTTCTGTTCTGGAAAACATGACCACAATCAATGCAGGTATGAAGAACACCATGATCAGCAGTAAGTTTAACATCACAATCTTTAGTATCTGTAGTGCTGGCAGAAAGAGTACTTGGCTGATCTTCAGTAAGATCCTGAATTTCTGAAGTAGTATTACAATTACTTTTAGCATCTGTTTCTAATTCCGTATGTGACATAGGGCTTGAATCACCAGGTTTATGCTGTGTGCTGGAAATATGCTTCATGTGTACTCTCTGAATTTCAGACCTTCCTCTCTTACTATTACCCAACAAATTGTACCTTCTTTTAACCTGCCTCTTTAATCTAAAAGACCTGCTCTGTCCAAATGAAGACCTTAACAAGACAATATTTCTTTTATGTTCCAGTCTATCAAATCTCCTTGTCATGTTTAAACCACTAACTAGCTTTTTGGTAGTTGGAAGGAGTTTTTTATTCTGCAAGGTATTTTCTGAAGGTCCTGGTATTTCTAGTTTTTCAGTACAGACTTCATCATTTCCTTGTACACTAGAAGAAAGCAATGTTTCTTCTGTCACAGTATCTGCTTTTTCGGTGGGAATATTTGAAGACGGTATCATTTCAACAAGTTCAGTGCCATCATTTGGTTTAGACAAGGTTACTTTTGAGCCTTTCAGTGCACTGCAAACACTTAATTCTTTTGCATCAGCAGTTCTTGCCCTTAATTTACTGGTCCTAGGTTTTGCCCCAACATTCCTCTCTTTGGTTGCATTAGACTGTTGGTTTTTAAAAGATTTTTTTGTCAATATCCGTACAAATCCTCCCCGTGCAGCAAGCTTTTGGCGTCGAAGGTGTGTCTTGCCAAGGTAATGAGACTTTAGGAGATTTTCCTCAACGCTCTGAAAACCACAAAGGTCACAAGAAAATACCTTGGATTTCTCATGATCTTGCTTAACATGCATATGTAATGTTGAACTACATTCAGCTGTGCAACTACAGTGAGGGAATGTTTGCTCTTTGGATTGCTTAGAGGGGCTTTCTCGATTATATTTTTCCATATCAGAGCAGGAAGGTAAACAGTGATCACCCATTTTGTCTTTAAGATCTTTGTCTATATTTCCAACTGTATAGCCAACACTGATTTCTCCTGAAGAAGATAACTTATCAGCAACAGCAGCTGGCACCTCATGTGAATGTTTATTTTCCTTGTGAATTTTCAGTATGGCACCATCAGCACATTTGAAATCACAATGTAGGCACAGGAAATTTGAGTCAAATATGTCATCACCGAGACAACTGGCGACTCCTTCCTTCTCTGCAGCTCCAGCTACCATACAACCTACTTCTCCAGCTACAACTTTGGGTAATTTCCTTTCACCATCTTTCATGTCTTCCGCAGAAGTCCTCTTTCTTTTTCTGGAGACATTTTCAGGCTTGTCTGCTTCAACAACATCCAGGTTTGGTGAGCCTGAGAGTTCCCTTTTGTTTGTGTCATTCTCTTTTCTTTTCTTTTCAAGGTCCATGAACACTTCATCTGATATAAGCCTTGTTTTCTGCTGAGATGAAGAGTCACATCCAGAATTTTCTCCTAATGTACTTTTCTGGGATTCTTCTGTCAACAGAGTTTGTAAATGATCATCAACATCGTCTCCGTTCTTATTTTCCTCCTCATCCATTGTTAACATTGATAGTATCAATTGTAGATCATTTGGCTTAGTACCTATAAAACAAAACAATTATTATTAGTCTTCCATGTACAACCAAATGTTGAAAGAGTCAAGAAAAAAAAAATATAGCAAATTAAAATCATGGAAGGAAAACAGACATAATGAAAGATACAAGCCTACAATTTCAGCATGGTGTCTAAACTTATGACATGTGAACATCAAACCATCTTCTTAGGCACCTGGTTAGAGAACTCTTGCTGCAGTAAGCATCTTGTGAGTGAGCACTAGCTCCAATAGCTTTTGTGTAATTAAGCCATTTACTACATGCTTCAACTCATGCAGACAAGCCTAACTTTTGTTTCTGGAAAGCATATTTCGGACATGAAATGCTAACAGATTTCAGGGAACCAGCCATGGGATGTTCTAAAAGCCAGGTTCTAAAAAAGAATATGGCACAAGTGTAGTTCCCCATCATTCCTAAAATTGCCTTTAAAACTTAATTTCTCAGTTAGGATGGGAGGGGGGAAAAAAAAAAAAATAAAAAAATCATGACATAACAGTGCAGAGAAGGGCAGCATCTTTGAACCCCAGCACAAACTCTAACCATCCAAATCCAGTACCAAAAGCTTTTGCTCAACTGCCCAGTGTGACCTTCCTGCTCACAAAAAGATGTCACCACTAGAAAACCGATGCTACCAACAGAGCTTCTAAGAGAGACAGGGGTGGGAAATCAAATCCTGACATTTATTACCTTTTCATTTTGAAGTGAAGCAATTGAGAATTGAAAATGCATTTCATTTTAACAGATGATTAAATACTAAATGTTTATCTATGTGCTTTACACTATGATTTAAACATCAATTTGTTGCAGACCCACATATCCAGATTTTTGTTCAGTTAGCCATTCAATGAGGCCATGACCACAACTGTAAGTACCTCCTGACAAGATTAAGTAATTTCAATGTTGATACAGACAACTCAGGGTACAAAAAACCTATTCAAGTACGTGCTAAAAAATATAAAATAAATTAAAAAATGAAAATTACGCTTATTTTTAAGAAAGTATTAAAATGGGGAAATAAATCAGTTGAACTTATTACCCATGGAAGCAAAAAAAAAAAAAAAAAGCTTTTCTGCTTAATAATAATTTATGGAAGGTCTATGAGGAATTGAGTGCACAGTAGTTGCCTACATTGAACAGTATTTCAACTGTAAGTCTCTCATTGAGCTAAAGCAGTGACCAAACCTATACTGAGCCAGCTATACCTAAATAACGAGATCACAATAACCCTTTGGAGAATCCAGATACTGCCTCTCTAACTGTAGCTTTCTGATTCTTATACACTATTATTTTTCTTTGTTCACTAAACAATGATAGAAACTACCACAATTAGTCAGAAGTAAAACCATCAGGTCTATACTCTCAGCTGGTCTAAGTCATCGTATTGCCAGTATGTTCAAAAATGCTACAGCAGTTAATAGCACAAGAGGATGAAGTCTTTCATGTGCAAGCTCACCCTGAAAAGGTTTATGAGCACTGCTTGGGATACAGAAAAAAAACATCAGATGAAAATTATATTGTTTAACTGCAATACAGCTTTATTTATGTAACTTGTGAAATGCCAAGGCATTACTTCAGTGATGAGTGCCACAAGTCCATTCTTAACTGTTTGCATGCAGCAGCTGTAGGCCCTTTGCCTCGCTGGACCTCCACAGCAGTTTCCAGCCCACCAAGACCTGACCGCTCTTCCCATGCATGGCCTGGGGAAGAACAGCATCTTTTTTTTCTTTGCTGTACAAGACAACTACAATTTGCAATCTCAAACCAATTCTCCTCCTTCTTTATAGAATACTTTCCTCTCAGACCACCTGATTTATCAGGGAACTTGTCCAACAGTGAACTAATGCCTGCATTGGAAAGTTCCACTATCAAAGGTGGTATCGGGATAATCAGGGGTTTCTCCATCAACAAAAATTCATACATTCTAGACATATTAAAAACTAAGAGACTGGTGGCTCCACACCATACTCTCTTCTGACATGCTTCATGCCCATTTAAAGCCATCCTATAATTTGAGTTAAACCTTAATGTGTTGTCACACCTAGATCAACCCCTGACAAAGATACAGAAATCACCGGAGGTGGATGCTTCCCAGCTGCCACAGGCAGGTATCAGCAGGCCCAGAACATGCCTTTTTTGCCACACCAGTGCAGATTCAGCTCCTCTCCACTAGCCACCAGCACAGCTCAGAAAAGATGGATGATTATTTGCATACAGTGTCTTCAGGCTTGGCATTTGTTCACTGACTCTCCAAACAGAAGTTCATCTTGCTCTGTGCTTTACCAAAAATCTCAGGTCACAGTCCTAGTTCTGGTGTCCAACCTTGTTTTCAGCTCAACTGTACTGCACCAATTAACGATTTTTTAAAGTGCGTAGGGAAAAAAAGAAAAGTATTTCTCTTATTTTATCTTTGTAAACTGTTTGCGGTCACAACTACAAACCAGCTGCTAGGCAAGTGAAAAATGCAAAACACAAATCTTATAGATGTTGCCAATAATTTCACTATGAAATTAAAATAGTCATGCATGTAATACAAATATGCAAAGGAGCCTTACACCCCAGTCTTCTTGCCTAATTCCTCCACTACTCCAAGTGAACGGTAAATGGAGACACTTAGCTCTGCCTTCATGCCATGATAAACTTCTGTCAGACAGCCCGGAGATGCACTCTGCTGCATTTAAAGGCAGTGCTCCTAGTGAAGTCAACAGCCTCACGTCTATCCCCACAACTAACAGCAAGTGTTATCGAGGCAATAGCCCCTCGGCCACACAGCAGCAATTAACGATACAGCTTTACCAGTTGCATCTCTGCATCACATCTGAGTTTTCAAGAAAATAATCTCCTGTTGCACACCCTTCCCAGTGTTAGCTTTGCTTCTGTCCCACCTCCATATGAACTGTGTCAAAATGTCACTACATAGGAGCATACACCTGCAGAAAACCATAATACAGAAAGAATTCTGAAAAAAAAAAAAACCACAACTATTAGGTGCTTGCTGTAGTTTCTCTACTATTACCCCTATATTAACTAACCTAAGGAATTAAATTCCCTTCAGTTTCTTTTAGTTGTCTCTTACAGTTGCCTTTAGGACAAGAACACATCTTCTGATGTAGACACTTAATGGCCACTGGCACTACTTTTTGCTGGGACCATGGTCAGTAGTTTGCTGAGCTGTGGTCAGTTCTCCACATCTCAGACAAGATCTAGACCACAACACAGAACCATGTGCCCGTTTCTCCCCACTTCCTCAGATAGCACAGCTGTGTCTCTAACACAATTTCAGCATCATATACCTCCACTTCCTTGATGGGAGAGTAGTTCCTCACCCTCAAAGTGAGCTGTAGTTAGACCTCTCCCTAGCTTCCTGCATGGATTTATTGTAGGATTATCACTACTTGATGGATACATTCAGTAAGCCATAAGCCTCCTCAAATCAAAAGAAGCCTATAGTGCTTCCTCTGGTGTAAGCTCCTCTCCTGAAAGCCCCTTCCCAGATTTGCCACAGGCCAGGAGGACAATGGCAAAGCAACAAACTGGTCACAAACCTGGGTGGCCCTAATCCTCAGCCTGCATAAGCCGTTTCACCTCTGCTCTCATCAAAGCCACTACACTAATTAAGGGCTAGCCTACAGTTGGTATTAATACAGGAGCCCATGCATCAAAGAAGGCATTGACAGCACTCTGAGTTTGTACAGTCCCGGTGACCACATGATACATAAGGTTACACGGGTTCTTTTTGCAAAATTAATCTTGAATCAAACCTTAGTCTGGCACAGGGATTGTCATCAGGAGCAAAGAATCAGCATCTGGAATTGATTAAACCAACTGGTAACAAAAAACACATTCTAGACATAACAGGTAATCCTCTGCAGCCATGGCAGCTTAAGCTCATGCCTAAATCTAACTCCTACTCGTTAGTGTGACCGAGGAAGTCTTTTGGTACCGATGTAATGCTGGCAGGCTCACATAGCAGTAGAAGCGGGGAAGACCAGCTCTTGAACTACCTTATTCATGGACCAACAAGACTAAAAGTGATGCAAGATGCAAGCTGTCACGCTTTTCCTTCTGCTTTCATCTTTAAAAGATTCTGGCCACATTTTTACAAGTAACAAATCTCTTAAAGCACAACAATACATAAACCACTTCATGTATTGCACAAATCAACCAGAAAGGATTTATACAGGCTCCAGGACTGCACCGATGGTATCACCAGGCACAACACAGCACAACACCAGAGCACAGCATCAGCCCGAAGCTAAGCAGACACCAGTCAAATCTTCAGCATTCCCATAGTTTCAAACCCAGTTCTGTCAAACAGCTCTCTCTTAACATCACATTTGATGTTCAAAATGAAGCTGTTCTAACTCAAAAGTGGGTTGACTTTTTGTAACATAAATCTTTTGTTAATGTTCATATAAATCAAGTATAGCTGAACAGATTTTTAAAGGATATGACCAAAAATTAATTTGCCACATTAGCTCCAGGTTAACAAATTCTTCTGCTTGGAGACAGTCATACATTACCTAACATGTTTTAAGGTTCTTTGCAGCACACTGCTGTTCCTGAGTTTTGGCAAGAAACCTGTTGTGGCCTCAGTATTTTTGTGCAGAAAAAGCTAAGCTCAATAATTATACTGGAACTAAGAGTTAGGTCTTGAACTTGAGTGATTTTCTTCAATAATTTTCCAATTATCCAAAAAAAGTGAAACGTGTTTTTAAAGATCTTCAGAAGCAAAATGTTTATGTTACGTATGTTACAACTGCATAGGCCAGATATCCAGATCTTTACAGAACAGATGAGGAGCCACACACATTTTTAAATTACAAGTGCCCAATACTTTGACTGTGTCACAGAAAACAATATAGCTAAGGATTCTCCTCCTTCATGCACTGCAATTTCCAAACAGTCAGAAGTATGGAGTTTTTGTTTCAATGTTTAGTTTAAAAGACAACCCACAGTCACAATTCTGCACCAACTCACTACCTATAAAGAAGAAAACAAATACAAAAAAGTGAGAAAGATGTCACTTCTTGAGCTGCCATTACCATTTTTTACCAGATAACAACACAGATTTTTGTATTCTTCCTACAAGGCTTTTCTGTATATTGATACAGTGTCTCCTTCAGTTCTATACAAAGCATCAGTCATTTGCAGACACAAGATCTTTTCCTTGATGGAAATGATACTTGAGTGTTTTCTCTCTTTTTTTTTTTTTTCTTCTGTTCCAAAAGATAGTCTATAATTCCTTTATGCCAAAAGGTGGAGACAGTGCAGTTACAATTTTCAGTGTAAGACTTGCATTGCCTTAATCCTCAGATGAATTTTAGAAAGTAGCAATCTTAAATTAAGATCAAAAGCAGAGGCAATTTAGTGATGATCCATAAATCTGTAAAGAACTGCAAAGTTCCTTAACTTGATGCTCAATACAATTTTATTTACTTCTCTTTTTGGTCATATGTCAGCTCTTTAAGTGAAGGGGTAGGGATGTGTACAGAAGAACCCAAAGAAAGTATATTTACAAGTACTAAATTCCACTTTGGTTTTTTTTATTTTTTATGCTAATCCTGGCATTAGAATTCCCAAAGCACTTCTCAGAGTATTATTGTCTCCAAGTATTCAATACCCAATCTGCTGTGTCTGTAAAGGATGTGACATATAAAAACAGAGTTTCTTTTTTCCCCAGTAAAAATTCCCCTTTTTCAAACAATTAATTCTTTCAATGAAATCATTGGTACAATGAAGCAAAATCATTTTAATGAGCTCCTTAAATAGCCTGCACAAAAATGAATGTGAAGAACTCATCTCAACATGCGACCTGTGTGTCAAATAAACATCTTCTCATTGTCAAGGGCATAGCATCCTTCCTAAATCAAATCATAGGTCTGTTGTCTTATGGCTGTACAAAGTTACCTCACTTCCTTCAGAGAGACTAATCCAATAGAATAGTCTCCTCAATAACAGAATACAGAAGACAATACGGTTGTTGGTTCAAACGGAACAAAGATCACCTTCATTTTGAGAAGTATCTGATGCTATCCATTACAAACATCTATCTTCCCTTGGAGCTGTAGAATGCTGGAACTTTGAGCTTTGCATCGTTCCTCATGTAAAGCCGCTCATGTTCCTAGGGCACCAGGAACTCCACCGGAGACTTGCAAACAAGCTACAGGCTTTCCAAGACTAAAGATTTACAAACTTACATACTGTGTATCTACAATAGTTAAATAATAAAGTAACAATGAGAGTCACAACTTGTGTATCGCAGAAAATGGCGAGTTATCCTCACCCATTAGCTAATATAAACAGAACCTAACCAATACCTTTTAAAGTAAAGGTAGGCTGATGATAGTCTGTGTGTATGTTATCCACACTTAATACAAATATGCCAAAAATTCACAGCTAAATTAAATAAATAAATAATTTCAAAAAGAAAGAAAAAAAAACTTGAAAAAAGCCCAACTGTATCTGTACTGGAACATGTTGCTCCGTTGCTGGGGCCCTGGGCCACACCACTATCTGTTGTTGCACTGCACTGGAGAGCACAGCACTCGCTCCCACGTCTGGAACGGGCAGGTGCACGGGGAATCAGGCAGGCAGCCAGCCTTAGCCAACTCCCTGTTGTCTGGTGAGCCATGCCATGAACCAAATAACAAAAGGACACCTCAAGGATGGGATGAGGGAGCTGAAGATTGATGAAGTAATGACCACCAGAGGTGCCCCAAGACCCCCATGCGTGCTCAAGGTGGGGAATGACCAGTGTGAGCCACTGTGGGTGGAAAAATACTGTTCAGCCTCTGTGCAAGCACTGGCCACAGGCACTGACGCCGGAGCAGTCTCCACGCCCGCACCAGAAGAGCTGTAAGTAGCCCGCTGCAGCAGGGAGATGGTGGAAGCTTGACCTGATGCACATCCTGACCCAGGACACACCCTGCACACCTACCGACTCCTCTCCCCAGGCACCATGCCACGTGCCCTCCTCCTGCTCGGTGGTTTGCCTGCCACCCTGGGGTCGGTATGTATACGGGGATGTTAGGTAACTAGCTGAGTTTGCTTGAATAACTGCTTTTCCTCGTTAGCTGAGTGAGTGTCGTCCTTTGTGACACAGGAATCCTTCACCAACCTGGCACAACAACCACTACGTTCAGCGTGAAGTCAGGACAGCACAATTGTAAAAAAGGCACTAAGGAGGGAAGATGGCAGAAAGTAGAAAGGCAAATTTAACGTGTTTTAAATACTAGTATTTTCTGACTAATCACTTTAATTGCCTTGCCTGCAGCTCTTTAACGACATTCTACTAAGGTAAATCAGGCCCACAAGGTTTAGCTTACTGTACCTATCACCATCTTTTACATTACTGCGGCAAAGAATGCCTGGAGTAATCTGTGTATATACACACGTTTCTCAGTGGTGCCGTGCATCCTGTTTTCTTCTTGGCAGCTGCCTATTCAAGTAGCTCAGCTGAAAAGACTTCCATGAGCTTTTGGATGAACAAGTAACATAAGGATTTAGGCTCATTTGCGTGGTAGGTTAACAAAGTTTCCAGAGAAGAACACAAAGTGTACATATGCTTCTAAAGAAAAGGAGAAATTAATAAAAATAAAAGCATTCTGATGACACCTGGTGGCCACTTCGCACAAGAAAGTAATTTCATTTCATCTCAGAAAATCAGATCCAACAGAAATGTGTTACATGTTCTTTTGGTGAGTATTAGCTACGGAAATGACAGCTGATACTATTATCAATTACAATATATGCTCGTTGGAATGTACATGTCTATATATATATATCAGATCTCTGTATTACTGGCACAGATGCATAGACATACTCAAAGATTTAATTATTAAAGACAAAACCTGGTTTTCTGTACAGTGTACTAGAAGTAAGCATGCTGGAAGTATTTCAGCTCGATCTTAGAAGACATATGACACCAACTTCCTTTTCAGTGTTGATTTCGTTAGTAAACGAGGCAGAGGGTGATGGGGGAGAAGCACGCTGGAAGCAGGGGGCTGCCTCGCACTGGGGAGTGTTTGGAAGGGCTCTCCACAGTAGGTGCTGCCCCAAAGCCCTGCAGCTAAAGAATACTAAAGAATGAGCACTTCAGCGAAGCATAAGAACCAGCCTTCACTTCTTTGTATCGATGGATCTCTAACAAAAAAGAAGACATCACTATAAAAAGGTGGTAACTGTACACAGATCCCAGACAGAGAGGGGAAAAGCTGCATGTCAAATCACACCTTTTCCCCTTCATGTTTTCTTATAATACGTGCAAGAAATCACAACGGTGCTGCCATCTCTGCAGCACATAGTGGGAGTTTTTTTCCCCAATAACGGTAGACGATCATCATTAAGGCTTAAAACATACATAGCTGTGCAAAGCTTGGCTTCCTCCCTAGTACTGTTAGCTGCTTTCTGGTGAAGCAGCCCAGGCTTCAGCTGAAGTCATTGAACACCTTTTAAAGTTATGTCTGAACAGTTCAGAGGGTTACCACTGAATTACCAACTCTCTCAGCCTCTCCTGTCTTCTAGGCCCCTGATCACCTCTGCAGCCCTCCTCTGCACTCAATCCAGCAGCTCCACGTCTTTCTTAGACTGGGGAACCCAGAGCTGAACACAGTGCTCCAGGTGGGGTCTCACAAGAGCAGAGCAGAGGGGCAGAATCACCTCCCTTAACTTGCAGACCAAGTTTCTTCTGATGCAGCCCAGGATGCAATTGGCCTTCTGGGCTCCAAGCGCACATTACGGGGTCATATTCAGTTTTTCATCCAGCACACAGCTTGGTGTCATCTGCAGACTTGCTGAGGGCACATTTGATCCCACTGTCCATGTCAACAACAGAGACATTAAAGAGTGCCGTAACTTGTTGAGTGTGACCATCCAGACAATTCCTTATCCAAGTAGTCCACCCGTCAAATCCCTGTCTCTCCTATTAAGAGGCAAGGATATCAGAACAGTGTCAAATGCTTTGCACAAGTACAGGCAGATGACATCAATTGCTCTGACATGGAGACTCTTCCCTTTCTCATCCTCAAGTCCTTCACCAGAGCTAAGCCGTGTAGCCACAAGGTGCCTTCACTCTAGCAGAGGACAAAAGAGAGACTGAAAGACAAGCAGGCTCCCACTTCCCCCCAGCAAAACACACTCTTGGTCAGCAGACAGGGAGCAGAGGTGAATGAGTAGGATGCAGTGATATAGCAAAGGGCTCTGTATACCCAGGAGAGAAGGACCAGGGGATGGCACAGCATCATCCACCTTGTACCATGTCCTGTACAGTGAACCCACATCTCCCCAGAATGGGTTCTAGCTCATTAGAATTGAAGGGTCAGCCCCTTGCTGACACCACCATCACCTATAAAAATCTCAGTTCTCTGGCTGACACCCACACTTATCAAACAGCTGCTTGGGAAATACAGCCACAGAGCCCAAGGTGAGGAAGTGAAGTATCCTCCTCTTGGAGCCCAGCAGCCACTCAGAGCTACTGCTAACCAGGCCATCAGCTGATGTGGTCACAATGCCACCACAGCCCTTCTCCTACACAGGCTGCAAAGATTTATGCTGGTCAACTTGGTGGCCCCAGTTGTTGCTTCCTGCTCCCCAGAGACCCCCCAGGCAGTGAGCACAGCATGACACTGAACCTGTCCCAGATGCAGCTCCTGGCATCTGAGGAGGTTGCAGTAGGAGAACACGGTGCTTCCCTGGGCAAGGGGACCTTGGGAGTCAGGTCAGAGCTGCAACTTGTGCATGTATTTCCTCAATATATCACACTCTCTTGGGAACGCGTTAGGAGAGTGTTACTGCTAAAAATGCTACTGATTCTCTGAAAAGCACCGAGTTAAAATCAATCCCACAAACTTTCCTGAGATCAATAGGTTTTAATGAACACAGGAAACATACTACGTGGCAACCACGGGCAGGTACCCGGAGACCGAGCTAGAGTAAGAAATTACAGCTGCTTTCCTGGGACAAAAAATTGACATATTACTAAGTAGGCTATCGCTCAGCTCAAATGCCCCCAGGATCCAAGGGACCACAAGCTCACCCTTAGGGGTGACCTACGTGGTCATTTATCACAGCAAAGTGCTGCCAGGACACAAAGTCCAATCCCCCCACCGCAGACAGGGCAGGGTTTGGGCACTGTGCCCTCAGCTGACCAAGCAGCGTGCATCGCAGAGCCAGCCCATTCCTCTGATGGAGCAACATGGGCACAGAAAGTGGACCACCAGCCAAACGGGCTGCTTCCCACAGCCAAGGGTGCTGGTGTATCCCATTCTTCTCTCAGGTGGTGAAAAGAATATTTAGTCCTGTGTTTCAGTCATCAATAGTCATTTTCTTAATACTCACCCTGGGAAAACACTTTCAACAAGTGCTACAGGACATCTCTTCCTAGCTGAAACCATCAGTGGAAAAGAGAAAACAGTCCAAAATTAAAGCTTACAGATAACAGGAGGAAAAATGTTGGTTTATGTCTTTTACAGTGAAATCTAATATTAAGTGTGCTGTTCCATGTTGTATTTTCCAGAAGAGTAGAGCGTTACATCCTGTTTTTCCCAAGCACTATGATTCAGGTTTTCACTTTCCAGTAAATTCCATAAATATTTGATAATCAAATGCAACTTCTGTTTTGTCATCTCTGCAGCCTTCCTCATTCTAAAGCACCGAATCCTTTTGCTTTTTGCGTGAAGCAGAAAGGGAATTCACTTCTAAAAGTCACCCTGTAATTCCATTTTACAATTTAAAATAGCATTTTGTAGCATATGCACTATTTTTCCAGAATCTAATATCTGATATTTCTATAAACTAAACGATATAGAAGATTTTACTGGTTAAGCCCCTGTAATGGCACAAATTACAGCAATATAAATATGCAAAGGTTCTTATTACAATCATTATACTTTTCTCATCAAACTCTGTGCTACTGTGCTAAGGAGATCTAAATATTCTTAGGTGCATGAACAATGGAAAAAAATAAATAAATACCCCTTTAATGGCTATGAATTCCTCACAAAATCCTCCTCCCCATCCCCTCAAGTCCATACACTTGGACTCTCAGTTGCTTAATAGGCCTCCTAATTCCACTACCTGTGTTTTAACTGACTTGAATACTTACGAATGTCTAAATCCAACTGAAGTCACAGGGAATAGGGCATTTGAAAGTCAAGATATGTAAGTGCTTAAAAAGGAATCATAAAGTAATGTCAAATATCCAGATTTCATTATTTTATTCCCAAAACTTGTTATTCAGAATAGCATGAAAATTACATAAAACCACTTTTTTGGGGTTTTTTTAGTCAAAATTAGGGGGGTTTATTTTGAAAACTCAAAAATTAAGAATGCTTAGCTGCATTAATAACTCCTTCTCCAGAATGCTTTGAAAGAAAATTTAAGTTTTATTGGACTATTTTTAATAACTTGTAGGTTTTAAAAGTGCCCAATTATAAATGAAAAAAAGACTACAGAATAAAGGTAGCAAATGCACAAATTCAATGCTATTAAAAGGCAGACACATGAGAGCTCATGTATCTTCTGCCATTTGTAAAAAGGTTGTTTTATTATCAGTGTAACTAATCACAATGAAGCCATCTCTTACAATCAAAGACATTATAATGAATTTTCTTTACAGCTACAGAGAAATGGGATTTGCTGTTCCATATCAAACTAGAACAGGCTGTATAAATTCTTCTTCATATTTATTGTTAAATGTAATTTTTATCTATAAAATCAGCCATGAAATATTAAAAACTGAAACAACAGAATTTATGGCCTTTACTTAATTTAGTTTAAACGGTCTATTCACTAAAGAGAGGAAAAAAAAGGTTACAGATGTATTACAGCACACCCTCCCCTCTCCCCCCTAAGCATTTCCATTATAAACCCCCTAGTTTTTGGAATTTATAACTCAGCTGTAAAAACTCACTTCCTACTCAGAAGTTGGTATACTTTTCCTTTTACAAATTAAAAAAAAAATAAAATAAAATTTTAAAATCCATTCCAGGAGGAAGGCAAGAAACGATGTGAGAGAAAGAGAAGAGCAATCAGACTAAAAACTTCAGTGCTTAGCCAGTTAAATGAGTAAACACGGGCCATCTACCATAATTCAGACCCACCTTCCACCCTGAGGAACCACTGGGTGATGCTCAGCTGTCTGCTCCACAGCCCCTGGGCAGATGGGTGCCAGGTACTGACCTCCAGCTGCTGCTGACCTGAGCCAGGTTCAGGCTGGGAGCGTGCGGAGGAAAACCTCCCTATGCTACTGCTACCCTACTGCTACAGCCATCTGCACGACTGGGAACCGGATGGATTCAGAAGGAGTGAGAACAGCAAGAAGCATTCAAATTGTCTCGAGTAGAAGAAAAGACAAGACAAACCAGTACATCTTCAAAATTAACAATATAGACAAAAGGCATGTAAAAAAAAGGGCTTCTCCCAATTCAAAAACCTAAGACTTGAGAATTCAGGAGCTAGAGACTGGGCAATGTACAGTGCAATGAAAAACCGCAACGTAAAAATAAAGGCAGCCATAAAACATCAGAAGTTCATGGAAGCCAAAGGATTAAAGGGTATAACAAGGGCTTTATTTAACACAGCATGAAAAACAGTTCATGCATTAAGAAGGAAGATTCCAAAATGAAGCACAACATAAGGCAACAAGAGACAATCAACCCATGACCTTAAGGTCCAGGCTACAACCTGGGCTATTTCCTACTCTCAGTATCTTATTTTCATCTTTCCTCTAGAGCATGGCAAAAAGAACAAAAGCATAAGGTACCTTCATTTTCAGAGTGCCCATTTCACAGTTTGAAAAGAGCAGAAGTAGGAAGGGAGCAAAGCCCTACTTTGGTTCTCACCCTGCAGCTGGTGAGACATTCAGGCTGGCAGAAGCAACAACCAGGATATGCCGGATGGGCACCTGCAGTCACTGTCTCAGGGGCACAAGGGAAGCTGGCAAAAACATGAAGTCCAGAGATGCTTGTGGCTACGCCAGGTGATGCTGCATTCCTTCCTTTAGAGATCACCAAGGCCATGCATTCAAACATAGCCTTTCTTTAGTCTGTAGCTAACCATATTCATCAGAAAAGGCTCTCTCCTAACAATTCTTTAACTACAGTCCATGAGGCCAATGTACATAGTTAGGATCCCCTTCACAGAACAATACAAATTATCACTGATTACAAACTCAGTGGTTCTCTACAGTGATTCAGGCTTGGAGGTGATCATAAGTTTAAAAAAATAACCTTCATGTGAAGATCCTTTGCTGAGCTAAATTAATCTGGCGCACACAGACAGCAGAGGATATTTCTGAAATATGTATGAACAAAAAACACAGTAGAAAGATATTACCTACACACCCTCCTGTCACACACTCCAACACGGCACATGAGCAAAAAGAACTACAAAGTATGAATTTTAAGGATCTAGCAGACATTGATATCATAATTACTTTGATTTCATAATTTCATTTGCAATAGAGATAAATAGTGAGGAACAAGAGAAAGAATGAGAAAGTTGGTGCTCTGTGACAACCAACCAGACTCAACAGCAAAGGTTGCAGCTGTAAAATCAGTTACCAGTTTAAGGCATTTATGCCAGATCACCAATGGGGAAAAAATTGAAGAGAAAGGGAAGGCCGAACCAGGTGCCAAGGATTCTCTAAGGGCTCAGCTGGCCCTACGGGAACACAAATCTGCACTTGGTTCCCAAAATTCAACAGTGCAAAATCACTTAAGCCTGTATCCACCAGGGATGCCAGGCACTACCGAACTGCTCGATGCCAAGCTTTAAAACGTCTGGATCAGAAAGTGAGATCTGCAGTCCTGAGTAAAGTACAACACACAGAGAGAAGGAAAAAAAACCCATCTCTTACTCAACCCACATGGGATGCCCTCCTCAGCTAGAGGAGAAAGACAGCAGGCACAAGTCCTAAACTCAGAAAAGGAGAGCTGCTGCATCTAGGAACCTGGCCAAAGGAAGGGTGGTATTGATGGTGCAGAGCCACGGCCATACTGTTTACCTCTCAGGAAACTGAGAAGCCTTGTTCTTGCCCCTGTGCGGTCCCACCATCCTGAGGAGGCACCTCTAAGCAAAGCCTCCTCCTTCAAACCTCAACATGATGTCCCCTACTTCTGACAACAGAGCAGAGCTCCAAGCTCATACAGAGATTTCTTAAGTTTTCATGACAATCCAGTAAAATCCACATTTCCTTTAAGAGTATTTTTATTTTTTTTATGTTAAAAAGTGCACAGATAATAAGATTATTTCTATTTTAATTAATTACATTTATTAGATTGTATGGTTCAAATGTATTCATTACAAAAACACATTTTGAACAAACATGAGGAAACATTTGCTAGTTGTTCCACCTGCCAGCTGTTATTTAGTAGGACACTGAAAGAGCATTAGGATCTCATTGCAGAACTATTAAACTAACAAATATCTAAAAGCAAAACCTCAACAATATGGCATTTAATAATAAAGCATATTTTACAAAGTACTGGAATTTGTAGGAATACGAGTCTTGAAAATGTGCCTTTAAAATTACTCCAATTTGGAATGACTGGCATGACCATATTATCTATACATTTTTTCATTGCTTTATCCAAGCCAGCTCACTAAATTATTAAAAACATACATGACTGTGCTTCAGCTTGACCCGCAGTGACTCCTGTATGTATTCTCAAAATTAACACAAGCACTGAATGCTACTAATCTTCAGCTTGTAATAACTGATCAAAGAATACTGCCCTGTAATTCACTAGAAGCTAAAATCATAGTGCTGAACTGTGCATTTTCAAACAAGTGGTTTATAGCTCTAGATTTAAAATGCAAAGTTTCCATTATATTTAATAATTAAAATGCATGCTGTGTTATGGTTACATTTGGTGACTGGATTAGTAGTACCCCAACTGAGTTAAACAATGCCTTTTTCCTATTAGAGTTCGTATTACCATATTATCTATTTGTTTAAGAAAAGGAAGGAAAAAAAAAAGCACAGCAAGGAAGAAGGAATAAAAAAGAAATATGAATATCAAACATACTGAAAGACAGTGAGGACCAAGACAGAGAGAAGACCTGGTATCAGCAAAATCTACACTAGCTGAAAGAAAAAAAGCTGAAATACCTGTACACTTAAAGTATGAAAACTTTTTAAAGAATAATATTCTCCGTTTGCAGTAAGGGTTCTCATTGAAAGTAAAGGGTTTAAAGCTCAGTTTGTTTTCCTAGACGCAGTCCCTACAAATGTATGGAATACAGACATCACTGTCAAAGAGCAGACTCTCTCGGGCTGTCAACTTCTTAATCGAGGTCTGACTTCACTGGAAAGTGTGAAATTATGTAATTATTTATGCTTGGCAATTCTGATGGCTTAGACAATCCCAGCACTATGAACATCTTCTTTTACAAAGTAAAAATCCTACTGCAATTTTACTTCAGGGAATATACCATTCTTTTTTTCTGTGCTTTCTAGGTGGTCTATTCAAACAAAATTTCAGCATTATGTGAAGTATTTCTCCTCTCCCAAAACAGATACTATTGAGCTTAGAAACATAACTTCCAAGGACAAGAAATAATTAAAAACTAAAATCAAAATGAAACCATGGCCATGCTGACGTCAGCTGGTTTACTCAGCACTGTCAGACTAGGTGTCACCCAAAACTCTTGTAATTACAAATCCAAAAGCTTGCCTGCTGCTCTGTCTATAGTAGTCGGTGCAGTCTATCACCTCCACCTGCATGCTGCCTGCTCGGACATCTGATAGGGTATGTACCCTTTGCTTACTAAACACAAAGGTACCCAATTCTCTAGCAAAAAAACCCAAAAAAATAAAAGTGTTTATTCAACACTGTACCTCAAAATACCCTTTATTGGTATTAGCAATGACTAAAATAATAACAATGTGAACAAAGAAAAAGAGAAGGTATTCCTGCAAGTCAACCTCCAAATGCAAAGCTCAGCATGGTTTTTACCAGGGAGCAAAACAAGTAGCCTCAACAGAGCCAGCAAAACACATTGTCAGGTTTTCACTTGTCTTCTCCAAACAAGTGTCTACTGTACCTAATAATCTTCTGCCCAAGGACTCTTGGGTTTTAGGAGAAAGAGCTCCTTACTTCTCACCAGAGGTGTGCTTCAGAGCAGCAGAAGGGACACCTCCAATGTCAGACCTACGTCAACTTTCTCTTCAGTCTCTTTCTCTCCTTCCTTCTTCAGGTTGCCATCCTTACCACAGACTCCTTGGGTGGGACAGAGAAAACCAGACAGGGAACAAATCCTACATACAACCCTCTTCAAACATCATCAGAGGCATAAAAAAAGAAAAGACTTCTTGACCAAGAAGTCAAAGAAATACTTGTTAAGAATTTTCAAGCTACCCAGCTTTACAATGGCTCTCAAATTCACGAGTCTGTGGCTTTGACATTTAAAATCTCATCAGAAACAACTAAAAAAAAAATATATATATATACATATATATATGTATATCGGCAGTGCTCCTGGTACCAACAAGTACACCACTATATTACAAAACCTCTGCTCAAAAACCAATCTCTGTTTTTTGGGGTAAGATCTGGGGGGAAAAAAAAAAAAATCCAGTTTTATTTCTTTGGTTTTGTATGCACAAATTATGAGATGGAGAGCTTGTGTCAGGTTCTGATTTCAATCATTTTGACACAAATTGAAAAAATTCTGTTAAACTAAATTGAGATATTCCGATTTATAGTCAGGTAAATGACATAAAATTCTAGTCCCAGGTTTTCTTTCCTTCCTGATTAAATTACATTAATGTACGCTCAAAACAAAGCAACTACTGCTAGTCCTACTATTTTTTTTCAGCAGAGTAACTTAACTGCTAACAAAACACCACATACACATATGCATGAAGTCATCGGGGTTCTTTCATATGTCTGCAGTCTATCTGAAGCCTTGCAACACCGAGGCTTATAGCAACGTTACAGTATGTGGGCACCAACGTGCCAACCTAAACGCAGGACAGAAGTGAACCTGCTTCCCATAAGGAGCTACAGGCCACTGATTTTCCCTAAAATACTGTTAACCTGATATGGATATGAGGTATCAAAACCCACAACACTGTATTCCTACACAGACTGAACCGGGAAAAGGCCCAAAAACTAAATCTTGCATCTTCGCATTATTGCCATATTACCTCCAGTTAGGAGTTTCAGCTTGTTAACAAGAACAGTTCATTTCAGGTAAACAGGAATTATCTTTCCATTGTATAGGTAAAACTTGTAAATAGGACAGCTCATAAATTCAAAGATGAGAGCAACTAGGAAACTATTTATTAAGGCTTGAGTTATGAATTCAAAACATGAAGCACAACATGCTTAAAGAAGGTTTTATTTTTAAAAGCATTCATTAGGCTCTCATTTCCAAGCCTCAGACTTGTAAATAATTTAAAATGAAAATGCAAACAACATGAAGAAAAAAAAACAAATGCAATTCAAATTAGTCCATTGTTGTACCAATAAAACAAAAAACAATTGAAAAGAACTTGGCAGATTTTGAAGACAACATCCAGAAAACATTTTTATGTAACTGTATATTTGAACTTAGATATTATGCTAGCACTGGATCCAATCCAAAAAAAATTAGCTCTGACTTACAACAATCAGGCTGTGCCCAGTAAAGGATACACATGCTAAGCTAGTAGTTTTTAGTATTCATTGTATTTTATTCTGGTGCTGCCAAATCAAACAAGCAAACTGCATCTTATGGATGCTTTTAGATTTTTTTTTTCCCCATTTTGACTTTTCAGAAATATATATCCTATTAACAATTTATGTGACATAAGGCGAGAACCCCCTCCTTCCCTTTAAAGAGTAAGATAAATCTAGGTTGGCCTCACATGGGGATCATGAAGAGAAACAGCCTTTACTTCACTGGCATTGAAAACAGGAAGGGAAGACAAAAATAACAAATCAAACAGAAAACAAAGCACAAGAATCACTGTTGTCCTCAATGCATCCCCAGCCTCCCACATCCAGTGTCAATACACCCCTGCCAAAGGTACATTACACGGCGAGGAACTCGGCGAGCGCAACATTTTTCCTTTATTGGCTTTCTGGAGTTTTCTCTGTCCTTTTCCCAAGTACTTGGAGCAATTCAACTTTAAATATAATATTCAATGGGAGACAAGCATGCAGCAGGCATTTCCTCCTCCTTGTTAACAGATCTCACGGGATCGCAAAAAGCAAAAGTGTTGTATGTCTATGTCATGGCTCCTGGGAACAAAGACGGGCACAGGCACGCGTGCTGGGCACCACATGGACATCCAGACACAGAATCATAGAATCATCTAGGTTGGAAAAGACCTTCAAGATCATTGAGTTCAACCAATAACCCTACTCTGCCTGTCCACTGCTAAACCATGTCCCTAAGCACCATATCTACACAACACTTGATCACAGCCAGGGATGGAGATTCAGCCACTACCCTGGGCAGCCTGTTCCAATGTTTGACAACCCTTTTGCTGAAAAAGTTCTTCCTGATATCCAGCCTAAAACGCTCCTGGCACAGCTTGAGGCAATTTCCTCTTGTCTTACAACTTGTCACTTGGAAGAAGAGCCCAGCACTCACCTCTCAACAACCTCCTTCAGGTAGTTGTAGAGGGTGAGAAGGTCTCCACTGAGCCTCCAGACTAAATAGCCCCAGTTCCCTCAGCTGCTCCTCATAGGGCTTGTGCTCCAGGCCCTTCACCAGCTTTGTTGCCCTTCTCTGGATCTGCTCCAGCACCTCACTGTCCTTCTTGTAGTGAGGGGCCCCAAACTGAACACAGCACTCAAGGTGCAGTCTCACTAGTGCTGAGTACAGGAGCACAATCACTTCCCTACTCCTGCTGGCCACACTATTTCTGATGCAGGCCAGCACGCCGTTGGCTGGCCACCTGGGCACACTGCTGGCACATGTTCAGCTGACTGCCCATCGGTACCTGCAGGTCCTTTTCCACCAGGCAGCTTTCCAGCCACTCTTCCTCAAGCCTGTAGGGTTGCAGGGGGTTGTTGTGGCCCAAGTGCAGGACCTGGCACTTGGCCTTGTTGAACCACATACCAGAATTTACTGCCCTTGAGCATAATGGACACGGGCACAGGTCACAGGCTCTTCCAGAGCAAGCCCAAGCTTGAAAACCTGCCTTAAGAGAGAACTCCTATGTACAGAAGTATATAGCCACGCCAGAGCTCTTAAGGCCACCCACATGGCACCAGAACAGTCTGCTTCTGTCTTTGTTTAAATTACAATTCTTGTCAGGACTTTCCAAATTTCTTGCTGGAACGTTTCCTACAGAAATATTTGTACGCTACATAACTGTATGGTTTCCATAATAAAGTTACCACATCAAATTATGATTTCTATATAAATTGATGACTTCGTATTACTGTTTGGATGAGTTTTGTTGCACCTTGTAATTCAGTGAACTTTAACATTTATAGGTATTTTTTAAATCTTTGTTTCTGTATCTTGAGGAGACTTTTGAAACACCAAAGATGGGGCTAAGGACAGCAAGAAACTTTCTTTATAACTACAGTGAGACAAATACCAGACAGGAAAGCATCTCTACCTTTGTGGCAAAACAGTAATCTATAGAGAAGTATAAATCCAGATCCTGACATCCCGCATAGCCTAACTACTCTGCATGCCTCCTCCTCGGCCATCACATATGTCAAACTCAGAAGGGCAGATGCAATTAAAATTTATGCCTGTACTGATAAAGACTGAAGGAAAGGAAGAACATTTGCATCTTCTCAGCTCAGTTAAATATAACCCATAATGCTGCAGACAGTAGTTCAGCAGTAGGCCAGACTACTTGGGGAAAAAAAAAGGTCAGTCTGCTGTAGAACAGACAAAGAAAACAAAACAAAGGAAAAAATCATCAGTCAACAACTCTGCTAATGCAGGACTGGAAAGCAGTCATGAGTCATGCAAACAAGCGTTTTACTTTTGGAACACCATTACAGCTCCTTTCTAAATGGCACTTGGGTTATTTCTTTGTAAAGAAGCCTGTGAATTGGCTAGAGCTTACTGTAATTTTCTTCTTCACATTGAGGAATTGCTGCCGTTTTATTAGTTTGGGACGCAACCTTCTTTCATCTTCACATGCTGAAGAACTTAAAATTGTAAGAAAAATTCCAAATATATTTACATAAACACCTAGAATGAGCTATATGCTCTTGTATAACTACGGATCTGTGACTGGCAGATGGCAGAAACAGGTTCACCCAAACTCATGGCTGCAGAGCAGGAAGGTGGGTGTGGTTCCCCTGTTTTAAACACACAACGTCTTTCTGCGAAGCAAAAGACACATTTGGAATTTCTGCAAGGGAGAAATTAGAGATTACAAAAACGTCCTTACATTTTTCACTTCTTCACTAGTTTTATACACACAGGCTCATGAACACGTTGAACTTACATCTTAGCACAGACCAAAATGACAAAAATAAAAAGTTTAGAAGAAAAGCAGGTATATTCCATTTAAACTTTCACACACTTGTGGGTAATGCCACAAGAATGTCCGGTGCAAAGGCAAACAGACCAAAGATTAACCACTCTGATGTTATTGGATAGGTTGCACATGAACTTTGACTCTCTGGGACAGGTTTGCAATGTCACCTCCCATGCGGCGCTACTCCCAATTCACTCTCCCAAGGCACCCACGGTTACTCCTATGGCTCTTACAAGCACTGAGCAACCGCAGTGCAATGTACGGCTCATTTCCGACACGCATTCGTGCCCACCAAGACCCGCTGTCATTCCTTCTGCTCATTCCACTCATGTCTCTCCCTGGGGGAGCGGCGTTTCCACGCCTGCGTGGCCGCTGGCCAGGCACTGGATGCAGCCACACCTGGGGCAGCAGCGGCAGCAGCACCGGGCAGCTGTGCCACCCCGAGCGAGCCAGGCCGATGCACAACAAACCCCTTCGGGGGTGGAAGAACAACCAAGAGCACTCCGCTGGCTGGCTGCCAACCTGTGAAACCTGTTCCTGGCTGGAACCTGTGAAATTGAAGGTACCATTTCTGATTGACTCCCAATATAACACAAAGCACAGAAGAGAGATCACTACCCAGCAGTCTGCTTTACAAGCAGCGGGGCAGCTATTCTCTATTACCACAACCCTCACCCAAAAAAACCTGCCAGAAGAGCAGCCACTACATGGTGAACCACATCATCTTGCCTTCTCCCCCAAGATCCATTTTCGGTGCTATGCTTTCAACCAAACTCTATTCCAGGATGTGAAATCTAAGAAGCGAAGGCAGTAGTTTTAACATACACCATGATACTGTGGCGTTACTGTTCAATGAATGACTAGACCAGACAGATCTTAAAACTGGTATTTTTATTTTGAGTGATGGGATCATCCATCCAGTGCAGCCTTTTTGGTGTTCCCCCCCCCCCCGAAAAAAAATATTTACATTTTAAACCCTCTTAGGAACTTCAAATGTAGGAGCCACTCAACAATTCCAGTTCAAGCCCATCTCACACACCAGTCTGTTTGTAAATTTTAACCCGTGCACAAGCTGCAGGTCTATATGCATTCAGATTTTTGTTTTAAATAGGCCATTTCTTAATGTTGTGCAGACTAACACAAAAACACTGTTCATCATTACAAAAGGTTGGGCTTAATGGAGTGCTGTGACTGACACCTGCTTCACACACACTCTTTCTCCAGGTAGTGTCTTCTACAGAACACAGCTGAAGTTTTAAATAAGTTCCTGAAAAAGAAAACTTTCATGCGAACACGTTAGAAATCTTTGATGTTGTTACTATACAATAGTTCCTACAGGAGAATGATAGTAAAGGATTTAACTCAGGTCGTTTGAATTACATTTCCCAAAATGCTAATAAAACTGACATGTTTGAACATACTGAAAAAGTCACAGTCCATCATCACGCTGTCACATCAGTGCATTTGACTTTTTTTAAAATGTATGGATTATACAATTACTGCCAGGCTCCATATTTTATATATAAAAGCTACAATCTGATTATATGTCCATGCTGAAATAATTTATGAAATAAGGGTGGAATGACTGCAGTGTTACTTCTGTGATGAATGTAACTTGCTGTGAATAGTCTAGGAGATTGCAAGAGAGACCAAACCAGAGCCTGTAATTGTCTTCATCTTTCATGAAGAGGTGTGACCTGGGAAAAATATAGATCCCAACATCCAACGCTCCAGCCTCATGCAAACATCTTGATTACTCATGTTCTGATATAGGAATGGAAAAACGAAATTTATAGTCTTCACAGGCCACACCTTTAGATTATTAAGGTAGAAATCACAGCGAATTACATCTGATGTTTAAATTATATGTTAGTCTATTATTGTTTTGCACCATCAGCAAATCACTCCTGCCACTACTACCCTTGCACTTTTGGATTCCCATTATTTACTGCTCCCTTGGTGTTACCATCATGCTTAGTATGGTATCGATGAACATGAATACCTGACAAACCCAAGGTCTTGCAAGTCTGCATCAGGACAACTACACAAAGAAAAGAGGGTATAGGAAAACAAGAATTAAAGCTGCAGCTATGCGAATTCTGAGATCACCACTAGCTACAGCACACAGATTGCAAAGTAAATGGCTTTTCCTTTTCTTTAACTAACACTACACTTAAGATGAACATTGTAGTTCACAGGCCACACTAATTATTTGAAGGAGCAACAGGAAACCTGTCATGACAAGTCAAATTAAACATGCTAACAGATCCTTCAAAGGTCACCTAAACCAGTCGAGTTTTGCTTTAATGGTATTTTCCACTGAAAATGCACACCTCTTTAAAAATGTCTTTTAAATTGCTATGCTGTTAGTGGGAACTCCCTTTCCTTAGTGCAGTCTTGACACATCCCCTGGAAGCCTACTAACTCCCTAAGGATGACAAAGCCCTGTTGAAAATCACAAGATCGTTGAGACTGCAGAGAAAGGCCATGACTCAGAGGCTGCTCTGTTGGGCGAGTTAAGCAGAGTAAAGGGAATACATCTCCAGTTGTTTTTACCAGTTGTAAGGACTGCTTACAAAGCTCCCGCAGTCGCACACGCCGTCACTCACAGCCAGCCGCACTGCTTCTCACACTCATCCACACTCACACCACAGTGAGCATCGGGAAAGCAGGGCAGAGTGAGAAACAGCAAGTTCTGACCAACAAAAAGCATTCAAGGTCGGGCTGAACCCCTCCAGAACGCACGTCTCCGTCCCTGCGCTGGATCAGGCCAGGCCGCGGAGTGGGCGGGGGCCGGCACCGCAACCTGAGGCCACTGCACGCCGCAGTTCGCTTCGCACGCCGCGGCCCCCACCCCCGCTGCGCTTGCGCAGCCGCCGCCGCACCCACGGCGGCCCCACACAGGCGCAGCAGCCGCGGCTCCGCGGTGAGGGGGCGCAGCCCTGTGCCGTTCCCGCGAGGCTCCGGGAGACGAGGCCAACACCCCTGCCCCTCCCGGTATCCCCTCGCTGTCCCTGCCGGTGAGTGAGGCTGCGGGCACCGCCGGCTGCCGCCACCGCCCGACCTCTGGGCCCGCGCATGCGCGGTGGCCCCGGAGAGCCCCGCTGCGGGTGCGGAGGGGGTGGGCGCCCCCCGGAGCCGGGACGCGCGCCCCCGCGGCTGTCCCGAGCCGTCCCGGCTGTCCCGTCCCGGCTGTCCCTGCCCGTCCCGCCGGTCTCACTCCCCCGCGCCGGCCGCCTGCGGCAGAGCGGAAGGGAAGAGCCGCGTCCCGGGCCGCCGAGGCAGCCAATGGGCGCGCGGGGCGTACTTCCCGCCCTCGCCGCCCCAGCCACTCGGCGGGCGGCGGAGGAGGGACGAGGGACGGGATTGGCTCGCCCGAGCGCCGCTGGCCGCCCGCCCACCAGCACCCAAAAAAAACGACGGTAGCACAGCGGCCCAAAAAGCCTGAGGGGAGACGCCGGCCTGGCCGCCGGCCGCCTGCGGCCCCGCGGCCCCGCAGGCCTCC
This sequence comes from Todiramphus chloris collaris, assembly GCA_025345505.1. Lineage (NCBI taxonomy): Eukaryota > Metazoa > Chordata > Aves > Coraciiformes > Alcedinidae > Todiramphus > Todiramphus chloris. The sequence continues at coordinate 820,046 of JANVCC010000276.1, read as the reverse complement.
CGCGCCAGGGTCCGAAGCGGCCGCTCGCACCGCGCCGCCAAGCAGGGAAGCGAAGCGGCCGCGTCCCGTCCAGCCACGCTTACCGGGCGGGGGGAGCCGTCCGCCTCCGCTTGTGATGAGCTTGGTCACAAGTGGCGCGCCGTAGATTCCGCCGTCTTGCGTCACTCCCAGAGCGAGGCGCGGCGCGGGCGGAGGTAGGCGGGCGAGGCCCGTTCACGTGATGCGGCGCCGGGGCGGGAGTCGGTGAGACGCCGCTCGAGCGCCCAGCCTCGCGTGCAGCACGCCGCCAGCGCGAGGGGCTGCGCCCAGGGGCCGGCCTGCCAGCGAGCGCGCGCCGCCGCCATCTTCTACCCGGCCCTGGCGGCGGCGGCGCCGGTACCGCGGGGGGGGGCAGCTCTCTCCCGCTGCTCTCCCATCCACCCGCTTCCCTCGCCGGGAAGGGGCCCGGAAACCGGCCGCCTGGTGCCGAGGGAGCCCCGGGGGTGTTGCGCGGCGTTCGGCGCTGACTCTGCCGGTGGAGGCTGCGCGCGCCAGCGAGGCCGCGGCTCCGGAGGAAGGCAGGCGGTGCGGGCTGGAGACGGCAGAGGCGGCGTTGGGCTGCTCCGCACCGCACCCTCACCCGCGCCTGGCAAAGCCCCTGCCACGGCAGCTCCGGGCGCTGGGTTGCGCTCCGCTGTGCGGAGGTGTATGTAAAATAAACTGCCGGTTTATGGTTCTGTTTAGCACGGGCAGTGTGATGAGAATCCGTTCTCCTCTGTGGAGGGGGAAATAACGGACTGAGACCGTGCTCTGAAGTCACTTACTACCAGTGTCGTTTGAAAGTGAGGAACACTCGCCAAGGAATTAGCTGCTCTCCTTGCACCCATTTCCAGAGAATGCTGTTCAGAAAGAAAGCAGCTGAATAAGGGAGAGAGGGACACGGTTTGTAAAACATCTTACAGTTTGTAAGCTGAAGAAATGATAATATTGAAACACTTTCAATTCTTTCCCCCTTTTTTAGGCTAAGTCACGTGATTAGTAACAAAACTAAAGCAGCATAGTCTAAAGAGTCTATCAACATCTGAGGGCTAGCAGTTGGTTTTTCCCAGTGGCTTACGATTTTTAAAATGCAGTTTTTCCATTTTATGATTGCACAGTATTTTTTAGTAGGTCAAAGTACATTCAGTTAAACAGAGTGTAGCATTCTTTGAAGCTGTTGTGGGGCGATGTCAGGAGAACACCCCATAGGGAATACATTTGGAGTTTCGCTGACTTTTCCCAGTCACAGGGAACATAAGGCACAGTTGGTCTTACTAATTCGGCCTCCCAACTTCAAGAGTTTCATTTAGCCAATTAGTCATTGCCTGATCTACCAGCTTTATGGCACAGCATTGCCTGTGCTGGAGTGGGTTCTAAAGACTGTAAGAATGGTTTGAGGATAAGCAGTTGCTACAGCCTGAGCTGTTCATGGAATAAAAAATGGAGAATGCAGATGAATGATCAGAGATTTTTTTTTTTTTTCTATCTTGGTAAAGATTGAAATAAATGAACAAAGTTTAAAATGTAACAATTATCACACAACTTAGGTAGGAGAAGGAGATCTCCATCTAGTACCTCAGGGTTATAATACATATTTCAGTTGTCCTCTGTATAAATAAATATACCCAGAGGTTTGACTAAGAATGATCTGATGAAAAACAGTCTCATTGATAACAGTCAAACGTCTTGATACTTTTCAGCGTAGGAAAACGGGTAAAACAACCATTGGATGTCCCTAAGCTCAGTTTCTCTGCAGTTTACGAATTCCTCTTATATGCCTGTTACATGTTACTTGAGACTCAGATCTACAAAAATTCGTATTTTGTAATATTTTATTTTGTAACATCTCAAGTACCACCTGTAATTAAATATTTGTGTCATCCAGGTCGGTGTCGCTGGTCCAGCAGTTCTTTCGTCACCTCTTACTAAGGCGGAATGTACTGGGGTAGAAGGCAGGACTAAGAGCTGGAGATTGGTGGGTTGAAGTATTTCTAACAGAAAATGGAGACAACTACTTTTAGGAATAGCCTGAAGAGGGAGCCATTGGTATAGCAGAAGCAACAATTAAGGTGGAATAGCTATTAATAAAAGAAAAAATATATCTGTTAAAATTACAACCATTAAATTTTTTTAAAGTTGTATTTGTTAAATGTTTACAGACATACCTACATTCAATGTTCTGGTCTAGGTATATATATAAAATTTTAAAATCAGGCTGAAAATTTAAATGCTTGTTAGTTCTAAAATATTCATACTGATTCAAAAATGTTAAAATGCAAACTGAATAAATAAGTCAATGATTAATTAAAGCATTAATTAGTTAATAGAACAGTTTAGAAATGGGTTGTAAACACAGAATGTATTTATTTTCTAACAGAATATGTCATTAGGAATGATTCTACAGTGGCTGTATTTCTTCCACATCAAAATACTGATGTCACTAGAAATGTTGCTCATTTTGAGAGTCATACCTGCTCTTCACTTAGCTCTGTAACTTCAGCCTCTGTCTGCCCTTCCTACTTAATATTCTGTGTCTGCTCACGTAGAGGAAACACACACAGGTTTGTGATTTTTGTTACCAGAAATAAGTCATTTAGCAGAATAAAGGCAACCATCATAAAATGAACATTACCAAGTCTGAATTACAGGCTTATCTTGCACATCAAATTTGTTTAGAAAGATAACCCCCTGCCTCGACAATGTTCATGTCGGTGGTGTCTCTGACAGGCCTTCCGAAGGATAGTCAAGTAGCTGAGAGCGTTGTTCACAAGAGTTTCTTAACTGACATTATTTTTCCCCAAGTGGCAAGTTTCTGAAGGAAAGCTCCATCTGTCTTTATTCTGACAATGCAATTACACCTGCCAGAAAACATCAAACAGAATAATTAGTGTGTAAACATCAGGAACTTTTAAAATGTCAGTTACCTATGTGTATATATACACATATACCTTCCCTTTTTCAATGCAAAATATTTGTTTTCCCCATAGAAAAGACAATCAACCTTTGAAAAACATTATCAAGTTGTGGCTTTTCTTTCAGGTGAAAAGTGGGACTCAAATGTTTTTCTCAGTGTTTTTTTGTTGTTTGATTTTTTTAATTCAGTATGTGAGTTATTGGGTGAAATCTTATTTAGTGTGTATTAGTGACTGAACAAAAAGGCCTCACTGTTCCCTTCTGGTTCCCTGAGGCAAACACTCAAGTGAGATAAATGTATTCGCTCTTAGATAATCAAACTGAGAGACATGCTGCTCTGAGTGGTATACTGTTGTGTTGCCAATAAAACTCACAGCTAAACCTTGAATAACAGAATGCTCTGCTTAGGTCTTTGTAAAAGTGCTTGGGCAGTGACTGCCTGCCCCTCTGTGCTGTGACGTGCAGCAAGGTCACACCGCCTGGGGCACCTGCACTCCCTCTTTCATTAAAGGTTGCACCTTCTTACTCCCCTTCACGCCTCCTGTGGGCACGCAGCCCGCTTACAACAGGTAACATGTTTGAAGTACAAAGAGTCACCCATTTCCACACAAACAAAATGCTCACGTGGTGCTAGGTATCTTTAGATAAGTTTTTCTGTCATAATGTAGAGAACACCTTAGGCAAACAAGTAAAATGTGATAAAAAAATAACGTATCTTCCCACCTTTTCCAGTTTTTATAACTGCAATATAAACGTTTGAAAAAAAGAGAGAAAGAATATGCACAGGCTTTAATGAATGCTTAAAAAGTATCTGTCTGAATTTCTTACCATTTTTGGCCCACAAGACACATCCTCAAGTCCTGATGCTGCTAGTAGCATCACCGGCTTTCTGTTCAGCTCTTGAAGAAATGAAATGGGACTTGTTCCACCTTGATGGATCGTACCAGCCTCTTTTCCAAAGGCAAGGAACGCAGCATGTGCCTTGGGAGAAGTGAAGCTCAGTTTCCACAGGCTTAACGTTTCTCCTTTCTGCTATCGTATTTGGATAACTTGAGACACAATTGTAGCCAAACCAAAAAAAAAAACAATCAACCTTTCCTATTGCAAAGCAAAAGCAATATTTATGTGGGCTTTTCAAAGTTGTTTTTTTCTAGCAAAAGCATTACCTGATGTTCTGAAGCCTGGACTGACAGCTTAAGAAGCTACTGCTACAGTACATTTATCTTTGAAGCGCTGATCCTGCAAATGGCCTGCAACACAGAAGCACGGGAGCCATGGATACCTGCATGTGCACTGAGAGGTGTCTTCACAGAGGCACTAGAGGAGTCAGACATGATGTCTGACCTGATACCAAGTAGTTCCGAGTTATATTCCCCTAAAGCCAAGTTTCCGTAGAGCTGAGAAGCAGGGAGAGACGTGTGTAACAGTTCTGATCCCTGAAAGTCTAGAACAGCATTCGACAGCTGTCTGCTCAATAGCACAGTAATCAGCATCACAAAAGTAAATACTAATAAACAGTCATAAAGCACTGTGATACAAGCACAAACAGTTAAAATGTGTTGCTAACATAACACAGAACACGCAAACAAGTGACACGACATTTCTCTGTGTGTGGCTTTCTAGATAGAAGGTGCAATATAAGTGCACCAGTAAAGCACATCGCATTGTTTTTTACTTTGTGCCTGATACTGAGGGTGCTTGAATCAGACAACCAGACTTTGGACCCATGGACACCATATTTTAAGTCTTCAGGCAGTTCTGTTCAGACAATCCCATTTTAAATAGGCCATCACCTAGAGGCAACTGTGGGTGAAGCTCAGTTTAGTGTTCCTGGGCCCATACACTTCTCTGTGCACATTGCAGTGGTGGCTTGGGAAAGGCACCACAGACTGTCATTGCTTGTTCACCAGCAGTGAAGCTTGCACGATGCCTCCTCATCCTGATCGTGCTTGTTTAAAATGTGCTGGGTTTATTTTTTTCATCCCTCTGCTTTTCAATAAAAAGTGGTATCCAGAACCAAAAAAACACCAGCTTGGGAAAGGATGTACTCACCAGATCTTACCAGTCCTCCCAGTGTGGTTAAATGAAACTCCATCTCTTGAAGCAGCCAGTGGTGTGTCAGCACCGCTGCCCAGCTGGCGACATTAACCCTGCCTGCACACTTTGCTGTCGTGTCAGTAATGCAGAGGAGACAAGTACAGCAGAACTGACTGTGGAATTTTCAAGTGTAAGAAAAGAGTGATACAAACTTACATGACATTTGTGAGGGCTCTGCCCCCACTTGTTTCCTTGCACCAGAAAGCTGCGCGTCTGGAGCGGGTCACGTTGAATATTTTCCAGTTTCTGTTACAGAGATTATGGTTTCAATTTTATGAGGAAAAGGAGGGAAAAAAAAGGGGGAGGGAGGAAAGGGGGGGGAAAGAAGGGGATGAAGAAAGGGGGGGGGGAGAAAGGGGGGAAAAGGGGCAAAAAAAGAAAGGGAGGCAAAAAAAAAGGAGGCAAAGAAATGGAGGAAAATGCCCTTCCCTTCCACAAATAAAAAGACATGGCTAGCATATTTGAATTATTCTTACAGATAAAAAAAAAAAAAGACGAAAACAGTAACTGCCTCTAAAGGATGTGGAACATGAAATTGGCTGGCACTTCATGTTATTTTACAGTGAGAGATCCCTGAAATGATTCTGAGACAGGTAACAGCATCAGTATTATTCACACATACACGTACACAACGTCTGGGCTCTTTTAACTACGGCTATATACAAATCTGTCTGGAGGCTGACAATGCCAAACCTCCAAGGATTTGTTTTGGTTGTACTGAGGATTTTTTAATAAAAAGGTAATTCATTGCAGTAAAATGAAAGAGATTCATCTATTACCCTATGTGAAGATGTCCAGCTTGCCAGTATTTACAGCTCTGCCACTGTATAATTAATCTCTCACAAACCCACGGAGCAAGCTTGTGAAAGACAAATATCTCGAATATAAACATCAAGTCTGGTACATTATGCATCAATACATTAACTTTAAGATTTAATGTGGTATCAGATCAGAAAAGAACTTGCAAAGAAAGTCACGCTACATGAAATACAGAGTTAATCCTTATTTTTCATCTTCACTAAGTCAGCATCTTCTCCACCTGGCATGCGCATCCAAGTCCTGTTAGAGCTACATCCACTGAAATAAGAACCTGTGTAAACTGTCAGCTTTATGGGAAGCATTTCCTAGTTATACACTGAAGTTCTCAAATGCTCATCAGGTAAGGAACACGACCATTTTTCTTTGCTGTCATGATGTACCTCATGCAGTGTGTACTTTGAAGCTTAAGCAAGGTTTTGTTGGGGTTTTTTTCCCCTCTCAAGGGTAAAGTTTCTTAGCAAATAGAATCCAAATTCAATGCTTAGTTAGGTCTTTGCAAGCACTTTTACACATCTATTTAATTTAAATCCACAAAGAAACACAGCTGATGTTCCAGCCTTGAGGAGCAAGTGAATGTAGCAAGTTTCACACAAAGAACCTGGGAGGAATTATATAACAAAACACAAGCATGTTTTCAGGGAGCAAATGCAATTTTTAAAACTCTATGTGCATAAATGACGTAATTAGGAACCTGCTCTGCCGTCCTCCATCTCAAACAACTCATTCCATCTGGGTTGCAGAATTGTCTGAAAAACTTTTCAGGAACTAGTGCTTCCCAGGCAGAGCTGGAAACAGAACTGGCAACAACAGTCACTGGCTCTTTCACTTCCCTCCTTAGAAAGTAGTGGAGGTATCCAGCTGACTTCCAGGTGACTTGAGGAAGAAGATTCACATCCAGTGCAAGCTCATGCCTTAGCTGAAAAAAATCTGCAAAGAGTTTGCTAAATCCTATCCCACCATGCTTGTGTCCTTAGTGGGTCTGTTTGAATTGCCTGGTCTGGTTTTTGTGTCATCTAGTGTAGCAGAATTGCAGGAAAAGCATTTCCTATGTGTGTGTCAAAATGACCTGTAACGTGTATGTTCTTCACGAATGTTTCTGAAGAATGCAAGAGACATCACTGAAATGTTTGGCAGTAAACCTAAGTGGACAAAAAAATACTCTATTAACAAGGAACTGTTCATATTTTTCTATTTAAAGTATTTATATAATAATTTACTTCATAAAGGACACGATATGTCTGCAGTTTTAAATACAAAGATGGACATACATGGAGTTCGACTTGATGAGCCTCACACGAGTCCCTTCCACCTTGAGATATTATATGATATAAAGTATATATTTGAAAATTAAGTAAGCTTCATCTTGGGGCAACAAGTATTGTCGAAGTACCACACTTTTTCCCAGTAAGAGAATAACTTGCACCAAAACCATGGTAATGTCTGCAGTTCTGACCAGTTCCAGAGTCAGCATCTTTCTAGAGGAGAAGTCTAAAAACAGCTGTATTTGAGAAAGCAAGTGAAAAGGACAAGGGGTAAGAAACTGCCAGTATTTTTTAGGGTCTTGGAAAATAGCTGGCAGTGAGAATTTTGGTTATCAGAGGAGCCAGACCCTGGAGACAGGTGAGAAGAAGGGGTTGCAGTTACATACGTTTACCATTTGTGAGTTCTACACTCACAGGCACCCCTCACACCCTATAGCGATGAGCAACATGGAGATTGATGAGGGTTACTAAACAGGATTTATGAAATGACAGGATTGTGTCCAGGACCTTTTTCCGGCATCAATATTTTAACTTTACATGTTACTTGCAGGTGGAAGTTTCCATCAGGAACAAGGGGACTGTGGCTCCTCACTGGCACCAGGCACTGTGGCACGGGCTGCTGTGTCACCAAGTAAAGGCACAGTTGCACAATCTTCCCTGTCCAAACATGAACTATGGACATCCTTAACTAGCAAGGCATTTTACAACATTTTCTCAAACAAGCTAAATGCCATATTCTGAGAGGAATAACTAACAGGAGTCAAAGTCAAGCTTCTTGGGAGTAAAGTTACTGAAAAGGGAAAGTGTAACTACATGAGTAAGCCTAATCTGCCACTTTCACAGGCTAAGCAGATGGTGACCTGATTAGTTCTTGGTCTCAGGAGGCTGCTCATCTCTCTGCCTTCAGCTCCTATTGTCATCATCTTATTTCACTCATTCCCCATGATTTTAGCTGATTGTCACTTTTTTTTAGTCTTCTCTTTTGAGATATCACCTAAGGATTAAAAGCTGGATTTATCTAATATAAATTAAAAAAAGCAACTTTCACATTTAAGCCTGCTGATTTTAAATGGAAATGAAAATGTTCCAATTTCTTCTTGCATATGAATAATCAGTAGGAAAATACGATCCCAGCCTTGAACGTTTGATTCCCTACAACATCTATGTACAGCCTACAGGAGGGAAGTCTGGAGACAATGTATGAGGGAGACGGGCAGACCTTGACCTGCTCTGTATAGGCACCCAGCTCCATCAGAGGGGCTCTGGGGTCTCTATTTGCCACCTGCCACTCCACTGGCAGTGCTCATATAGGGCTCGAGTTGTGTCTGCCATCCTTGGGGCTTATTTCTCAAATACTGTAGGACGTCAGTGGCATTCAAGTCTTGATATCTGAATCAAGCTCTCAAAGATACGGATGCTGCTGTTGGACATCCCCATGGGGCTGGTTTTTTACTACTTGGGAAGACATAATCAGCAAAGCATCCTCTTATATGATTTTACAGAATATGGTATGTGAAACAAACAGTACTTAGGTTTCACTGTGAAAAGGTAACCCAAAGTAAACACAGATTAACAATAGACCTTTATCACAGTGTAAAAAATAGTCTAGAATAAAGTTTAACCAGCCCAATTTACACTGAAAATCCACCTCTTTGTGGCACCCCTTTTCTGGGGCTTTGTGTAAACCGTGCTAATAAACATACTGCAGCATTTGTAGTTTTGCACATAAATGGGACCAAACCAAAAGCCATTATTCAACCTTTGATAAGACAAACCTGAAGCTGTATGAAGAATGTGTTTATAATAACATAGTCAAGATTAGACCATATAAGTATACATATATATGTGCACATATATATACACATGTACAGGTACATACATACGTGTGTACACACAGTGTGTGCATATGATTTCTGTAGTGAGTTGGCCAGCATTTGGGAATATTTACTGTGCTCTGCCATGGCAGATGGTGTATCTAGAATAAGGCTAACAAATAAAAGCAAATTTGAATCCTATTTCTAACACTATTATTTTAGCATTATCTCTAAATTACTGTGGCAACTAATAGCTGTTAATGTAGCCAAGAAGCACCATTACTAGAAATGGACTATAACAGTACAGACCTTAGAAAAAATGCATGCCTTTTTTTTTTTTTTTTTTTTTTTTTTT